>BQNB010114272.1:0-21784 GCA_026074375.1 Tanacetum coccineum
TTCTTGCATGTTTATTGTGTTTAGAATTGATTATTGTCACCATAAAACCTATGCCAGTCTCTAAGGCTGAAAACCCCCATTACCGTTAGAAACGTATATAGCATAGGTTTAACAAGTAATTAGAATTAATTTAATCAGAGTAATTAAAATACTGATAGAATATAAGGTTAACAACCTCGCTCTTAGTGTTCGACACCCTACTTAACACGAAACTCCACCCGATCGGGTACACTGCCAGTTAAAGTGTTGTTTTAGGATAAGTCGGCTAAATATAAATTTAAAACTTGGTAATCAATAAATTGACCCTACATGACAGCACATCAAGGATCCTAGAGCTTATAATTCTTATCCCTCTCTTATATTTCCCCTCTCTTGGTCGAACAAAACAAACAACCCTTTAAGGTTTTTTAGTTTTGATTTTTCTTGTGTTTAATTGTTCGTTGGTCAAGAACTAACATTCGGGTGATATTGCTTGACGTGTAGTGTGGATACACGTAAAGGTTATTTATTTTAGTAACTAGAAGTAGTGTTTGGTTCGCACGTTATTACATACGTGTGTGTACTCGAATTTCGATTCGTCACTAGCTTGGTTGCTAAAGGTATGTTTACTTGTTTATGTTTTTTATGGTTAATTATATATGATATATGTGATCTATATCCGCTGCGTAGCTCATTTAATATTAATGTAATATTAGGTTATTTAGATAACAATTTCCAACAGTCTATCCATGCAGAACACAATTGTTCTAGGAATTTCAAGCTTGGTTCACTTGTCACTAACAAATGGATTGCATACCATTTTTCTAAAGAGATCATTAATGACGCATTCATTCCCTACATCAAAATGAAGAATCAAATTAGATAGAAGTTTTTAATTGACGTTAGTTTAGGTCAGTGCAAAAGGGCTAAGCAAAGGGCACTTTATAACCATGAGGGAGGGTTAGTTGAACATTATGGCAGGTTATGGGACTATAGGCAGGCACTATTAGAATCAAACCTAGGATCCACTTGCAGACTTAATGTGGAAGAGACAAGTTCTGGTAGTACCTATTTTAAGAGGTTTTATATTTGTTTTAAGGGTGTGAAAGATAGGTGGTTGGAAGGATGTAGGAGAATAATTAGGTTAGATGGTTGCTTTTTGAAACATACATGTAGAGGTGAGTTACTCACAACAATAGGTAGGGATGCCAACAATCAGATGTATCCCATTACTTGGGCTATTGTAAAGGTTGAAAACATTGAAAATTGGTCTTGGTTCTTGTCACTGCTCCATGATGATCTGAATCTACAACAAGGAGATGGATTAAAACTCATATCAGATTCACAGAAGGTTAGTAACTTTATAAACATTAAATATTATATAACAATGTAATTAAAATGTTTCCTAATTTATTTTCATGTCTACAGGGACTATTAGATGATGTTGGTGATTGGTTACCTAATGCAAAGCATAGAAAATGCACAAGACATGTGTATGCCAACTTCAAAAAGAAATACAGTGGTTTAGAGCTTCAAAGACTCTTCTAGGGTGCAACTTTAAGTACAATGGAGGAAATCTTTTATGTAAATATGGATGACATGAAGTATATGAATGTTGAAGCATATGAGTACTTGGTACAGAGAAATCCAAATACATGGTGCAGAGCATTCTTCAACTTGGATGTCAAGTGTGCTGCTTTTGAAAATGGTATCTCAGAAAGTTATCATAAGGCCATACTACTACAAAGATCAAAGCCAATTATTATTTTTTTGGGTAAAAGGGACTCACCCTAGTAAAATATATTAATAACCCAAAAAGTCTAATAAGTATAATGGAATGTGACTGAGTGTCACATTAACCTCAAGCAAATGCTTGAACTACCAAACCGCATGACATGCCATACGAAAACTACCTATCAAAATACATAACCAATAACACCAATAGGAAAGAACCACCTATAGGTGCATATTCACCAACTAAACATCAACATTAAGGATGAAAAATTGAGGGAGGCAAATCCCACAGCCAAGCCATAATCACTCCTTCCTTAGACTTCTTGAACTTGCATGATTAAAGTTTGAGGCGTACTGAAGACATAATGCAATCAAGAATATGTTTCGTCATTCTTTAAGTGTTCTTGAACAAACGCCTATTACACTCCTGCCAAATGTAGTAAGTAGAAGCCGCAATCACCAGTTTGGAAATCACACTTCGAGTCGTTCTTTTTTTAGCAACCGGTAACAAATAGGTAATGATAGAGTAAACATCAAGGGCTGAATGAGTAATACCAGTAAGCGTCTTCATGTGGTTCCAACTATCATGCAAAAAAGGGCATTCAAAAAACAAGTGCTCGTGCGAATCCGATTGAATCTCACATGGGGAACAAACATTACCAAGGGCCGAAGAAACATCCCATGAGAAAATAAGATCTTGCGTTTTAAGCTTCCTCTTAATAATCAGCCATAAAGTAAAAGCATGTCGAGGAATACAAGTATTAAACCAAACCACATTATACCAATCAACCTTTAGGTTTCTCGGACGAATAGAATACCAAACTTGATTAACCGAAAACTCCTTAGAAACTCCTAAATTTGTACGCCAAACTAAATTATCCATAGAGCCGTCTACAATTGGAGTCGTACAGGCATCAAGAAATGGGTATTTCTCAAGAAGAAATATAGGCCAATTCCAAGTGCCATTGTGAACAACATCCTTAACCCTTGACATAGGATTAAGACCAACACTGTGCATATCACGAGTAGTAACAAAAGAGCATAACAGACCAATATCACACCACCGGTCAAACCAAAGAGATGTAGTCAAACCATCTCCTATGACTGTCCAAATAAAATCACGTACCAAAGGTCGAAGTTGGAGGATCTTACGCCAACTCCATGACATATTACCACGCATAGGAACCTCCCAAAAACTACGTCCCTTCAATTTATACTTGTGGATCCATTTCACCCACAACGACTCCTTCAAAGTGAACAGCTTCTACACATGAGAAACCATAAGGGCCGAGTTGAAATGATCTAACCTATGAATACCAAGACCACCCTCTTTTTTAGGAAGGCACACCACCTCCCAAGCAACTTTCACTTTACCCCTTTTCATACTACCTTGACACTAAAGAAAACCTCTTATGAGCTGTTCAATGTCAAGCAAAACACTCTTCGGAATAATAAAAACTAAAGCCCAATAAACGTGCATCGAACCAATAACCGAAAGGACCAGTTGATGCCGACCAGCAATAAACAGAGACTTGTTTTTCCAATCTTGAATACGACTTTAAACCCTTTCAACAAGCTCCTTACAATCCCTTACCTTAAGTCTTGACGAAACCAAAGGAACACCAAGATACTTAACAGGTAATTCACCCTATTCGAACGAGAGCACACTAAGAATAGAAGTTTTAACATGACTACGCACATTACAGAAATACGCCATGCTTTTAGGGAGACTAGGAATCAGCCCTGAGGCATTTTTAAAATCGTATAAAGCCTCCTAATAACACTAGCCGAGTGGAGATCCCCATGAGCAAAGAGAAACAAATCATCCGCAAAACATAAATTTATCAAATCTAATTTGGAATAGTACCTATGAAATGTAAATGAATCCGACTCCAAAACCCTCCTATGAAGCATGAGAGTGAGGACTTTCATAACAAGGGTGAATAAATAAGGAGATAAAGGATCACCTTGCCGAAGCCCTCAGTTACCTTGGGAATAGCCATGCAAGTGACCATTAATACATATTAGAAACACCCTCCATAATCCAAGAAACCATCCGAGTATAAAACCCAAAACCGTGAAGAATCCTTCGTAAGAACTCCCAATCAACCGTATCATAAGCCTTCTGGATATCTACTTTGAAAGCACATCTAGGGGAACCGCGATCCAAGTGATAATTATGCATGAGCTCTTATGTTAACAAAATATTATCTGAAATGCTTCTACCCGAAACAAATTCCGATTGGTTAGGGCTAACAAGGTACTTCAAGCTATGCTTAATGCGATTAGCAATAATCTTACTAATGCACTTAAGCAACACATTACAACATGATATAGGACGATAGTCATTAACATGTAACGGGGACTGAACTTTCGGAATAAGGGCAATGATAATATGATTTAATTCTTTCAAGAGCTTACCATTAGTAAAAAATTTCATGAATCGCATCCGTTATATCATTAGCCACTGGCTATAATATTCTCTCTCGATCAAGAAAATCTACAACCTACCAAACAAACTTCGAACTCTCCATCAAAATATCAGTCGAGGCTAATCAGATAATACTCCAAGAATCAACAGAGGAATTGGGTATGATAATCAGAGGGCAGTCAATGTTGCTGGGCTAGGGAAAATGTAGTACTTTGGTAGTGCAAAAGCTGGTGATCAGTGTTATAAACTGCAAGGGAATATGGTGCATGTATCAAAGGATATTTAGAAACCAAAACGAGTAAAGGATGCAGCTTACATAAGGAAAAGATGTTAATTGTGTAAACATGATGAATCTGTGGTTCTGTTGAATGCCGAACAAGCTGATAGTAAGGATTATACTGATGATGAGGCTGAAGAATGAATTGGCAAGCAATTAATGTACATGGCACAACTTCAAGAGGTATACTCCAGCTCCAAAATTGACAATTTTGGACCAATCATTGGATGATGAGCCAATGCTTAAGGTACAAAACAATAAAGACAACTATAATGTGTTTGCAAGGAAAAATGAACATCCTATCAACATGAATCTATTAATGACATATATCTGCGGAACAAGGTGACACCAATAATCACTATTGATTCATCGGATATATGTTATAGATATAGCTACAGGATGACCAGGATAAACCTGTGATCTTGATTCAAGAACGTGATTTTGCTGCTTCTTTAAATCAAGAAATCTAAAATGTGAAATTGATGAACAGCAAAACCGAAACTAACATTTTTGAATCATCAAAAAAGGATTAGTTTATAAATTGAAATGTGGAAATTGAGGATTTCAAAACAAGAAGAAAAGTTTAGAAACATCAAATAACCATTTCAAAGAAGCACACAATACTGAACGCTCCAATACTAATCATTATGATGTTAAAGACCTTAAGAAGTTCCAAGCGTAACTTGTTTTAAGTATAATGATGTGAATTATGCGTCAAAGGTGGAAATTGAAAATGTGCAAAACTAAAGGGTATTTAAGTCATACAAAATCGATTTTGAAAAATCATCTAATGCCTATACTCAAAAAAAAAATGAATTAAATCAAATGATTTCGATATGAAAAAGGAGCTTTGAGGCACATCAAGAACATCTCCATATGTCACAAGCAAAGGAGCTCAGATTAAGCATTACAAAACTCGTGAAACAAGGAACTTATAAATGTCATTGCTTTAGAAAACAAAGTCAAGGTTTTAAATGATATTTTATATAAAACCGGTCAAACTGTTCAAACAATGAATATGCTTAATCGTAATTGTAAAACGAGTTTTGCAAAACCTGAGTTCCTCAAGAAAGCTCAAAGAGCGAATCCTCATCTGTATGATATAGGTTGCTACAATGATAATCTTGCGTTAATGTTAGCCCCTGATTCTGACGAAATGATTCATCTTGAAAAAGAACGTCGATCAAAATTAAGCGATTTAATCAGACCGTTTGATTATGATCAGTTGAATAATCTTTATGATTTGTTCGTTCCACAACGAGAAAAGTCGCCTGAACAACACTATTTTCCAAAAACATCAAAGATGAGTCATACATCTTCTAATAAGGAATTTTCCAAAGAGTCTTTTTGTAAACAAACAACTTTGTTAGAAAAACCAACTAAGATGAATTCCATTCTTGGGATCAAAAATGTAAAAGCTCTAAAGAACTTTTCAAGATTAAAAAGAGTATTGACACGATTTTTGACGAAGTGGAACGTTGCAAACAAACAATCGCCAAAAGAACATATTTTGGTAACATCGATCCTTTCATTCAAAACACAATAGAAGGAAATTTTGGGCCCGCAAATTTAGCAAAACACAATGCGACTGTAGAACAATTCCACTGTGTTTGAAAGAGGAAATGTTTGCGAGATTTGAGATACTGTATTTCACTTGAAAATGAGTAGACACCTCAAAATCTCAACTATAAACTCAAGAAACACAATTTTCAGAATGAAAATTGACCGACTTTTAAAGAAAATTACTATGCTGATCACATGAGATGCAATAACTGTAGAGTGTACACTAATGGATGAAGTTACTAATTTGCAATGTGATTTAACTAGAAACCTGAGAAAAAGTGAACATCTGACTTGAAAAAAGAGCTTTCATAAAGTAAGAACATGTCAAAGAGTTTTGAAGCACTTCAGAAACAATACATTAATCTTGAACATTGATTTACAACATGAAAAGAAAAGATAAAAAATGACAAATCTTTCAAAAGAAAATTAGTCAAACGTTTTTCTGAAAGAACGTGAATCAGTATTTTGAAATTCAGACTTGAAAGCTCAATTACATGATTGTTGTGGAATTCACTTTTTACGTGACAACAATACAGAATTACCATCGTTTTATCATAGTTTACCATACCGATACTAGAATCGGAAACAAGTATTGTTTAGAGGCGAATGGGGGCTATATATACCCCTCTATGGATTCCATAGAGGGTTGAAGTCATTTGGCATTGTGAGTCATTTTTGTATCCATCCATCCATTTCCATCTAATATCAACTCCATCTTCCATCTTACCACTTTCTCTCACTAAAATGGCTATCATGTGGTTTGACTCACCAAGACCACCGGATCATAGTTTTCGTGAATCTTACAATTGGTATCAAGAGCCATGGTTCTATCTTGGTTCCTTTAGGGTTTTGTTGTGGTATTTTGGTTTGAGCTTATACGATTTTTGAGCTTTACTTTACATTCGTTTCAGTTTCACTCTTTTTCTTATTATTTCATACAACTTTCATTTTTTTCTTATTACACAAAACGTTGGATTACATAACACACAAGTTGACGTTGGGCTTACGGTTCATAACAAATCATTTGGGCTTATATTTATAACACTAATATTATTTGGTAATCAGGGTGCGTTTTGGTTTTTTCAAGTAAAATGAGACAACGTTTTAGTTGTTTTGGTTTGTCATTTTTTGTCTTCACTTTGTAGCTTATTCACATCTTCCTTCTTGCTAAATGCTTATTCAGCATTTTGGTGGTATCGATTGGGTTATTTTGTTCGTACCACGGTGGAAAGCGAAGAGAATACAACGTTCATTACAAGTTTTGATATTTGGTCTCAATCGAATCTAGTATCACCGAACTAGCATTTCTTCATCAACCGAACGAGTTTTTCATCTTCTTGAGCCGATCGAGTGATTTCTCTCAAGGACCGAACGAGTTTTTTTGTTGTCTCAACCGAACGAGTGCATTCTCTTGGAGCCGAACGAGTGAAAGCACTTAGAACCGAACAAGCAACATTTTTGTGAGTCGAACTAGACAACACCTCAAGGTCAACCGATCCAGTGATCACACCTTCAGGACCGAACGAGCAACACCACTTGAGAACCGATCGAGTAACATTTCAAAGACCACCGAACGAGCTACAATAACAAAGAACCGAACGAGTACCCTGCCACTAGAACCGAACGAGCTACAATAACAAGGCAACCGAACGAAGTTCAAATTCAAAGCACCGATCTAGTATTTGTCTTACAAGAACCGAACTAGTAAAGCTAGTAGGAACCGAACGAGAACAACAACTTAAACGTTTTAACAAATTTTTGGTTTTTCGGTTTCGAGTGACGTTAAACGACGGGACTTAAGACATACACCGTTGTGATCGTGTCGTCGTTTCGATCATCGTGGTATATTCACTTCTACCGACAAAAATAAAAATATTTTAAAAACCGATCAAGTTTAAAAGATCAAAAAAATCAATCGTCATTTCCATTTTTTTAATAACACGAATGAGATAAATTTTGGTGGGAAATGGTTTCATTAATACCAAGTTTTTCACAAATTGGCCCATGCAACCCTTGTGTTTCGATAACCATATCACTCATTCGTTCTTTATTATTTATTAACCACTGTTTTTGAAACAGGTTTGCAACGTGTCCTTATTTCCATAATTTAACCTTTAACCCTTCCAAGTTAACCGGTTTTGCACCGTTTGTCCTCGTAAGCTCATTTTTCGCCAACAAAAGCTCACGCACTTCAAGTTCAACAACGATTTCACCAACAACATTTTTTATTCACGGTTTTTTCTTGATTTAGTAAAATCCCGTAAAAGTCATTTCTTTTTACGGTTTAAGTCATAGAATTAATAAAAATCCGTGAACGTTAATTATAACTAAACACACCAACAAACACATGCAGACACTAAAAAAAATGATCCGAATAAGATTCACTAAAATGTCAAAATGGCTAAAGATTTGGATTACGATGACAAGTGATCACGAAGTTGAATCAGGTATCACTTATTTGAGATTGAAGTGGCATTTTTCGAAGGCGTGTTCTTATTTTATCTTGAAGTCGGGGTTGGCTGGATGCATGACTTTCAATGATAACTTGCTCGAGCTTAATTTAAGTTGAAGACTTGGTTTATCTAGTTTCTAGCAGTCAAGGGGTGGATGGTTGATGACCTGGTTAACTATCACTTAAAAGAGTTACGTTGTAGTACTCAGTGTCACACGCTAAGACGTTGTGGATAATCGCAAGAGGTGATGAAAGTCTCATACTTTGGTGGAGTATTGAGTACTTAGAGATTTGCTTGGAGCACAAATTCTCTACACCGTTCTTCCAACATTAACGCAAGCTTAAGTCACAAGAACGGAAAATTCCACTTCAGTTTCAAGTTTGGTATATCTGGTTTACTTCATCAGTGGTTACTTCAAATAGCCTACAAATCGGTTGGTAAAATGATAGCCAGAGAGAAGTTATAGAAAGATTTGATCAGCAATTGATTCCACGTGTTTCGATCCCGAGCTAATTATCTTCCTCACACAAGTACTCAGTAAATGCGCGTCCAAGGTGTTGCTGATTCCGACATGTCGAAACATCCTTGTGTCAGAGGCTTTGTGCTTCTTTTGGCTTGTTTTTAGTGTAAATTCCCACCTCTTGATGTGTTTCTTTTGAGCCCCGCGTGTCATTCTTTGATAGAGTCTTGACCAATAAGAGCCTTTGATGACGTTTCATTTGATGATATGGAACTTGGTATTTAGAATCTTTATTGCCACATTAAATGGATGAAAGGGAGTGGAATTACCCTTTAATTTTAACTCAGAAGTGAATTGGGGGAGATGGTGAACAGTAATTCCCATCTCGCGCGCTTTTTCTCTTATACATTTGGTGTTTTCCCCAAACAGTTAATCACTAAGCTTATTTTTCAAGAGGCAGTCATATTTAATGTGGTATCCTACTAATTCTAATGTGCACTAAATTATTCTAAGCTTGTAAGAAAGCTTTAAAACTGCTCAAAAGAGGATTGCTAGTTCAGGTGGAAGCTTTGAAAGCTTCTAAATAAGGAATATGTGGCATGATTTAGGGGGAAGCTGATTCAGAATCTTCTCCTTAACCAAGAAGTGTATGGGTTACCTAGTTAATGCTTATTATAATATTTCTCCTACAAGGTACTACAAAGATGATTCATGGTGGAGTGAAGACTTAAAGTCAAAGACCACAGAAGACATCATCAGCATTGGAAGCTTCGTGGAAGTTCTTGTTCTTAATCAATATTTACTTGTTAGGAAAATATTGTAAGTAATTCCGTATATCGTTCCACAGGGGAAGGACTAGAATAGCTAATATAGCATACTTGTGTAATGTATGGTGGTATAAATTATTTTTCTTTTCCATACTATTTTACACATTTATTTCTCCTACTACACACTCTCTCTAAACATGACTATCTTGTGGTTTGAGTCTCCTCAACCATCGGATCACTGATTCTATAGTTTCTTCAATTGTTAGGATTTCATTTTATGTGACGACATTACGGAATTACCATAGTTTACCATACCACTATACACAGGGACTAGAATAGCCAATATAGCATACTTGTGTAATGTATGGTGGTATAAATACCCCTTTATGGATTCCATGGAGTGGTTGAGACTCTTGTATTATTTTCCATTTCCATTCTATATTACTCATTTATTTCTCTCACTATACTCTCTCTCTAAACGTGGTATTGTGGTTTGAGTCTCCCCGACCACCGGATCATTGATTCTTTAGTTTCTTTAATTGGTATCAGTCGCTAGGGGGTGATATCGTGAGATAGTGTGCATTTTTTTTCTTGTTTTGATCTTTTTTTGTCATTTATGGGTCGCGCGTCTCGTGAAAATCAAACCAAGACTTTTTGTGTTTAAAAGTCTTAAGGTTTATGTTTTTAAGCAAGATCTAGGCTTAGGATACTGAGTTGTACAAGAAAAATCAAGGTAAAACGTTAAAAGGGTGTTTTTAGGTGATTTTTACGTGTTTTTTGCGTTTTTTTAAGCGTGCGGAATATGTAAGTTTGAAGGGTGCAAAATACGTAAGTGTTCGATTTATGTTAGGTTGTGCGATTTATGTAACCGTGCGAAATACGTAAATCATGCGATTTATTAAAGGTGTTTTTGTCAAGCGAAATACGTGTTTTTGCGAAACAAAACTCTGCTCAATTTTTTCCAAGTTGTGCGAAATATGTTTGGGAACATGTATGCAATTTATGTAGTGTAGTAGGTGTGCAAAACAGGTTGTGTAACAAACGTGCGAAATACGTAATTGTGCAAAACAAAACTCTATCTAATTTACATAAATCATGCGAAACATTACATTGACATAAACTGTGCGAAACATTACATTGACATAAAGCGTGCGGAAATTACATTGACATAAACCGTGAGAAATATTACATTGACATACACAGTGCTGAATATTACATTGATCAGAAAAAGATTTTATTTTCTACGGTTTGTCTTACTTCGTAAAATCCCGCGAAATAACTTGGTACTTTCTTGGTTTTAGTTAAGATTTGTAAAATCTCGTGGAATAATAATCTTAATCACCTTCAACAACAACTCTTTAACACTATCCTCCTTTATCACTGTTCGATCAAGTTCATATCTTACTACAATCATTTCAAGATGTCTACCTTAGCTGAATTTATGATTGTTGTCGATGCTGACAACCGTCCTCCTATGCTTGACAAACTAATGTATGAGTCTTGGAACATTCGTATGGAACTCTACATTCAAGGTAAGGATCATGGATGGATAATACTTAACTCAGTTGAAAACGGTCCACTCATTTGGCCTACTGTTGAACTAGAGAATGGCACTGTTGGACCTAAGACTTATGAAGAATTATCCGACAAAGAAAAGCTTCAAGCTGATTGTAATCTCAAGGCTACCAACATTGTTCTTCAAGGTCTTCCACTAGATGTTTACCCTCTCGTCAATCATCATAAAGTTTCCAAAGAGATATGGGACAGAGTTAAGCTACTTATGCAAGGCACATCATTGTCAAAGAAAGAACGTGAGTGTAAGCTGTATGACGAGTTTGATAAGTTCTCTCATGTGAAGGGTGAAACATTGTATGATTATTACTTGCGGTTTTCTCAACTTATCAATGACATGAACATCATTTAAATGACAATGCAACCAATTTAAGTGAATACTGAGTTTTTGAACAGTCTTCCACCAGAGTGGGGTAAATTTGTGACTGTTGTTAAGTTAGCAAGAGATTTGCATACGTCAAACTATGATCAACTTTATGCTTATCTTGAACAACACGAGGAACATGCTAATGAGGCTCGCTTAATGCATGAAAGATTTCCAGACCCACTTGCCTTAGTTGCCAACTATCATTAACCACAGTCTCACTTTAATAACTATCATTCTCAGTGCACCACTCCTCAGTATCAACAATAGTTTTTACCTCCTACTCAACATGTGTACTCTCCTCCACCATATTCAAATCCTTATGGAGCACCTCATCATCCACAATAATACCCAACTACATATCCAACTAACCTTAGCCACACTCAACCTTTTTTTCCTCAAAATGCATATCCACCTCTGAAAATTCCACAACAACCACAAGTTGAGTTTCCCCAACTAGACAAAGGGATTGCTATTCCAACATTTCTTCCTGGTGATGACCTAATTGTTTGTATGAACAAAGCAATAACATTTTTGTCAGTTGTGTTATCACCATGTTATCCCTCAACCAACAATCAACTCAGATCTTCTTTCAATCCAAGGAATCAAGCCACTGTTCAGCAAGTTCAAGGAAGACAAGGTCAGAATGTTGTCAGTTTAGGATCATAAGGGAATGCTTTAGGTTCACGGGGAAATACTTTAGGTCATGCAAAGGTTGTCAAGTGCTATAATTTTCAAGGGGAAGGGCACATGGCTAGACAGTGTACTCAGCCAAAGAGAAGAAGGGATGCAACATGGTTTAAGGAGAAAGTGTTGCTTATTCAAGCACATGATGAGGGTAAAGAATTAGATGAGGAGTAGTTAGCATTTCTAGCAGATCCTGAAGTTGTAGATGGTCAACTTGCTCAGATAATCACACACAATGCAACTTTCCAAACTGATGATCTAGATGCTTATGACTCCGACTGTGATGATATCTATTCTACCAAAGCGGTTCTTATGGCCAATCTCTTAAGTTTTGATTCAAATGTTCTTTCTAAGGTACCATACTCTAACACTTTTCAAAATGATATAATGAATCAAAGTGTGCAAGAGTTGCAATTTTCTGAATAATAACCTATTGTCGATTATCCAGATAATGAGATAATGAGTGATAGTAATATCATTACTTATTCTTAATATCTGTAAGAAAAGCAACATGCGATTGTTCAAAACACTAATACTTCTGCACAACAAAATTCCTTGATAATATCCATGTTTGAACAAATGTCTAATCATGCAACTAATTAGGATAAGGCGAATAACAAAAGTAAGATTGTTAATGAATCCTTAACCGCTGAGCTTGAAAGATATAAGGAACAAGTCAAAATTCTTGAACAAAGACTTAATGTTGATTTAAGTAGTCGTAAAAAGTTTATTGATTCACAAATGGATGACATGATTCGGATGAAGAATACAAAGTTTGCTGCATATGAAACAGAGATTGATACACTTAAACAGACTCTTTATAAACATGTCAAGGAAAAGGAATCCTTATTAACAACCCTTAATGGTTTTAAAAACGGAATTCAAACAAAGAGAATCTAAATCTATTCACAAAGAGATTGTTTTAGAAAACAAGAATAAAGAATTGGAAAACATTGTCTGTAAGTTGTATCAATCTACGCAAGCTATGCACATGTTAATAAAGCCACAAGTTTTTTATGATAACACACATAAACAAGCTCATGGATATCAAAATCCATTTTATCTTAAAAGAGCTCAATGGATTAAGCCAACCCTGTATGATGTTAATGTGCTATCTAAAACACATGATGTTATTCCTGTGATTGATGAAGAAGAGTCTTTGATTTTAGCTGAAGAGAGTCAATTAAAAATGGTTGAAAAACAAAATGATCCAATTATGAAAAAAGAGAAAATTAATATTACTCCGATCAATTATTCTGAGTTAAATAAACTATCGAAAGATTTTGGAAAATGTTTTGTTCCACAACAAGTACTGTTTGTAGAGAAAATGTTTTGGTTACAAAGTTCTAACAAGAACTCTGAAGAACCTAGTACTTCAAATAAACCTGTTAAAATTGAGGTTCCTAGTGAACTTCCAAAAGTAAGTTTGGTACATAGAAGTCTTAAAAAACTTTTATTTCATCTTGCTAGTTTTGACATAGTCTTAAAAGTAAGAGCCACACATGATGCTATCAACCTGAGGGGTCGTGGGGATTTGAACAACAAAAGGTTTTTTCTAACCCTAAATAATTCATGGTTTCAACAAGTTAAAAAAAATAAATGAGTTTGACAAAGTCTCTGATGAAATCTCTAAGTACAAACAGTTTCACCCAAATGGAATCAGCTATGGAATAATGCTTTGTCGATAGGAAATGTTGTGAAATTCAACAGAAACAATTTTTGATTGAAAACGATTGACTCTTGGATAAAATCATATCTCAAGAAATTGTGAATATTGTGTTGCCTTCTTTTGTTATCATTTGTGATTCTAAGAAAAAGAATGAGGATTATGTGGGTAAATGCAATAAGTATCTGGAACTTGAAGCTAGGCTTATAAAAAAGAATGATGTCTTTAATGAACTTTCAAAACGGTTTTCAAACCTTGAAAAACATTGCATTTCTATTGAAGTTGGCAACTAAATCAAGAAATTTTTTAAAAAGAAAAATCATGTGATAATCAAAGTAATCATGAAATTTAAGAATATTTTGAACAAAATGATATGAAAGCTCAGCTACAAGCAAAGGACACTATAATCAGTAAATTAAAGGAAATAATTCATTCTTTGAGAGAAAATGCTAATCCTGCTAGAGTGAAACGAATATGGATGAGATTGAAACCATAAACATTGAATTAGAGCATAGTGTGGCCAAATTACTCTTTGAAAACAAGCTTTTGCATAAAGAAATTAAGCATTTGAAAAATATTTACAAAGATCAATTTGATTCAATTAAAAAGACATGTGCTTGTGCTAAAGAAGAAAGTGACTCTTTGATTGCTCAATTGAATTCTAAATCTATGGAAAATACAGATTTAGAAGGTCAAATTCAAGAAAAGGCCTTTGTGACAACAGCATTACAAAATGAATTAATAAGACTAAAAGGTAAAAATATGCTTGACAATGCCACCACTATTGCTCTAGGAATGTTCAAGCTAGACATAGAACCTATTTCTCATAGACTTAAGAACAATATGGATGCCCATGAGGATTATCTTAAGAAGACTATAGAAAATACTAACACTATACATGGACTTATAGAACGTGCTAGAAAACAGAATCGTAGTGAACCTATTTTAGACACTGCTTGCATGTTTATGAAACATGTTCATGAATTGTTAGTCTATGTTTCTAAGACATGCCCTAGTTTAATAAAACCTAGTGATAAATTAGTTGTTGTCACACCAATGAACAAGGATAAGAAAGTAAGGTTTGCTGACCCTATCATAATTTCAAGCAACACTCATAAACAGGTTGATTCCTATAAAAACACAATACTCTAACAAACCTTTGTTTCATTCTACAGGAGTAATCTGTTATACTGGTGCTAGCGGATCAAACCCTATAGGCAATACAAAGAATAATAGGATCTCACAACCATTAAGTAGCAACAAGACAAATAAGTAAAAGACCAATCTAGGAGCGTTAAGTCTATGGCTAATAAAAAGAATCATGTTTCTAAAACTGAATGTAATGCTTATGTCATGCACTCTATGTTAAATGCGAATTTTAAATCTGTTTGTGCTATCTGTAATGAATGTTTGTTTGATGCAAATCTTGATAAATGTGCTCTTAATTATGTTTATGATGTGAATGTGTTGTCTAAATCTAAACGTGCTAAGCGTAACAATAAGAAGCAAATATGGAAACCTACGGGTAACGTGTACACTGAAATTGGTTATAAATGGAAACCTACCAGAAGGACTTTCACTATAGTTAGAAATAAGTTCCCTTTAACTAGGTTCACCTCCACTAGTAGTACCTCTTAAGGAAACCAATATCAAATTAGTTCTTACACCAACTCAAGGAATTAAGGTTTATAGTAAGAGACCCAAAGTAACAAAATCTGTAGGTTTGAGTAAAAAATATAAGATCATGTAATCTAGAATTTCTAACACCTCGGAACCCACACAATCTGGGGGAACCACTATTTCTAATGTTCCATCTTCTTCTCTTATGATTGCAGGTTGTCCAAATTGTTCTGTGGTATTCAGACTCCGGATGCTCTAAGCATATGACCAGAAATCGCTCTCAACTCACCAATTTTGTCAATAAATTTCTTGGTACCGTCAAGTTTGGTAACGATCAGATTGCTAAGATAATGGGTTACGGTGATTATCAAATTGGGAATGTTACCATTTCTAGGGTTTACTATGTTGAGGGACTCGGATACAATCTATTCTCCGTTGGTCAATTATGTGACTCAAACCTTGAAGTAGCCTTTCGTAAACACACATGTTTTGTTCGTAATCTTGAAGGTGTTGACCTACTCACCGGATCTCGAGGAACTAATTTGTATACATTTTCCATTGGTGATATGATGAAGTCCTCTTCTATTTGTCTCTTGACAAAGGCTTCTAAGACTAAGTCTTGGTTATGGCACTGACGTTTGTCTTACTTGAACTTTAGCACCATTAATCAACTGGCTAAACAAGGTCTAGTTAGAGGTCTCCCTAAAATGAAATTTGAAAAAGATCAATTGTGTTTTTCATGTTCGTTGGGGAAAAGCAAGAAACACTTATAAACTAAAATCTGAAGACACCAACCAAGAAAAACTTTATATGTTGCATATGGATCTTTTTGCGGGCCAATGCGTGTTGAAAGTATTAATGGGAAGATGTATATTCTAGTAATTGTTGATGATTATTCTTGGTTTACATGGGTTAAGTTCTTAAGATTGAAAGATGAAGCTCCTGAGTTCATCATCAAGTTTCTGAAAATGATACAAGTTCGTTTAAATGCAATGTCTAGGAATGAATATTCCACATATAATATAAGAACGGAATTTGTAAATAAACCCTGTATGTAGCTATTATGAAGATGTCGGTATCTCTCATGAAACATCCATGGCACGTACTCCACAACTGAACGACATTGTTGAAAGACAAAACCGGACCTTAGTAGAGGCTGCTCGCACCATGTTAATTTATGCTAAAGCACCATTATTCTATGGGCAAAAGTAGTTGCCACGACTTGTTACACCCAGAATTGTTCCCTCATACGTCTTCGTCATGGAAAAACACCATATGAGCTCCTGCATGACAGAAAACCAGATCTTTCCTATCTTCATGTATTTGGTGCACTATGTTATCTAACTAATGACAGTGAAGATTTAGGAAAGCTGAAAGCTAAAGCTGATGTTGGTATTTTCATTAGATATGCTCCTGCAAAGAAAGCTTACCGGATATACATCTGACGAACCAGATGAATTATGAAACAATACATGTAGACTTTGATGAGCTGACAGCAATGACTTAAGAACAAAGCAGTTCAGGACCTGCACTTCATGAAATGACTCCTGGAACCTCAGTTCAGGACTCGTGCCACAACCTCCTTCTTCAACACCTTTTGTCCCACCAACAAGTAATGACTAGGATATACTGCTTTAACCGTTTTTTTGATGAATATTTTCATCCTTCACCATGTGTTGATCATCCAGTTCTAGAAGTTGCTGCTCTAGAACCCACTGTTTCAAGCGGTACACCTTCTTCAACTTCAGTTGATCAAGATGCACCATCACCAAGTACTTCACAAACTCCTCAAGAATCACCATCCTATGTTATTCCTCCGGACGGTAAGGAAGCAGATCATGATATTAATGTTGCACACATGGATAGTGATCCTTATTTTGGTCTTCCAATACCATAACCAAGTTTTGAAGAATCCTATTATCAGGCTGTTATTCCAAATAATGTGCACTCGGTAAATCAACCACCTGAACATATCAATGAATGGACCAAAGATCATCCATATGATAATGTAATTGGCGATCCTTCTAGACCTGTCTCCACTAGACATCAACTACAAACTAAAGCCATGTTATGTTATTTTGATGCTTTTCTGTCTTCCGTTAAACCAAATAGCTATAAAGAAGAATTGACGGAATCCTACTGGATTGAAGCCATGCAAGAAGAACTCAATGAGTTTGAACGTCTTGAAGTTTGGGAGCTTGTACCTTGTCCAGATCGTGTTATGATTATTATCTTGTAGTAGATATACAAGGTTAAATTAGACGAGCTGGGAGGTGTGTTGAAAAATAAGGCTTGGTTGGTAGCAAGGGGATATCGTCTAGAAGAAGGCATAGACTTTGAAGAATCTTTTTCTCCACTTATATAACTTGAGGCCATCCGTATCTTTATTGCATTTCCTGCTCACATGAACATGATAGTCTATCAAATGGATGTGAAGAATGTGTTCTTGAACGACATTTTATGTGAGGAGGTCTATGTTAGTCAACCAGACGGGTTTGTAGATCCAGAGAATCCCAACCATGTATACAAGCTAAAGAAAGCCCTTTACGGGTTGAAACAAGCTCCACATGCTTGGTATGATTTGCTCTCATCATTTCTACTCTTTCTAAAGTTCTCCAAAGGCACCGTTAACCCTACATTATTCATCAAGAGAGAAGGCAAAGACATATTATTGGTAAAGATTTTTGTAGATGATATTATATTTGTCTCCACTAAACCTGACCTTTGTGAAACATTTTCTAAAGTCATGTGTTCAAAATTCAAGATGTTGATGATGGGAAACTATCATTCTTTGTTGGACTTCAAATTTCCCAAAGTCCCAGAGGTATTTTTTAAACCAATCCAAATTTGCTCTTGAATCACTTAAAAAATATGGTATAGAAACCTGCGAACCAGTGGATACTCTAATGGTAGAGAAATTAAAACTGGATGAAGATCCACAAGGGAAAGCCGTTGATCCTACACATTATCGTGGAATGATTGGCACCCTTATGTATCTCACATCCAGTAGACCAGACCTTGTATTTGCTGTGTGCATATGTGCCCGGTATCAGGCAAAGCCTACCAAAAAGCACTTACATGTTGTTAAGCGAATCTTTCGATATCTAAGAGGAACCATTAATATGGGACTGTGGTATTCGAAGGATTCCTGCATTGCACTAATAGCTTTTGCAGATGCTGATCATGCTGGTTGCCAAGATACCAGAAGAAGTATATCGGACAGTATGCAATTATTAGGTGACAGATTAGTGAGTTGGTCATCAAAGAAACAGAAAAGCACAACCATATCCAGTACAAAATCTGAAGACATCGCCCTATCAGGATGTTGTGCTCAAATACTTTGGATGCGATCACAACTGACGGACTATGGCCTTGTATTCAACAAAATACCCCTGTAGTGTGATAATAAGAGTGCCATTGCTTTATGTTGCAACAACGTCTAACACTCCCGATCCAAGCATATTGACATCAGATATCACTTCATCAAGGAGCAAGTGAAAAATAGGGTGGTTGAGCTATACTTTGTTAGAACAGTTTATCAGCTGGCAGACATTTTTACCAAAGCTTTAGGACGAGAAAGACTTGCATTTCTTATCGACAAACTTAGAATGAAAAGCATGTCTCTTGAGACTCTGAAATGTCTGGCAGAAGAAGAGGAAGAGTAATGGTGATAACTCTTCACATATCCTCTGTATAGTTTGTAACTAAGAAAATATAAAAAAACTCAAAAATATTTTTCATTTTATATAAATTTTACAAAAAGAAAATAGAAATTTAAAAAAAATCAGAAAATACAAAAATATGATTCTCATGACATGTCTTCTGAAAATCAATAATATTTACGGCTATAGAAATGTTATTCAATAATAACACGGAGCTGTAAATAAAGTTTGAGCAGAAGTTCTAAATGTTTTCAAAACATGTCAGTTGGTTTGCTATTATTTCAAATAGCAACCCGGTCTTCATCTTAAAGCAAGTTTTTCGCCAAAAAGAAAACATGACCTCATAACGGGAATTAACTTTCTCATGTATGAATTACTTAATATTCATACAAAGGCTTGTGTATACTTTGCTACACAACCCGTGCTATCTAATCAGATATGTGTACGTGTTAGTGCATGTATTTATGTCAAACAAGAGAAATCTTGTTTTTATTGGTGTTGTATTTCAAAACAATTAATAATCTTAGTTCTCTTCAAGAAAAGATTTTAAAATAATTTTCTATCTATAACACCCTGTGTTTTCAAGACATTGACGTCGTCAATAAATCCACAATGTATCTTTTGTATTGTACGTGTTTGCGTTAAATCATAAACGTTAAGTTAAATCGCGTACACCAAAAATTAGCGTGCAATGTAAACGGGCATCAAACAATTAAGCGTTTACATCAAGCAAGTATTAAATAATTAATTTGAGAATAATTATGGCCTTTGTTTATTTTATTTTTATCGATTACGTAAAATGTTTACGTTTCGCGATAAAAATAGTTTAGGCATACACGGAACCACAAAAATATTCCTACGTTTCAAAAAATACCCACGACTGTACCCAATACTTAAAGCTTTATTAAAATTTACCCAAGTTACTATTACTTTACACTTTGTTCATTAGAAAATAAAACAATGCATGAATACTTTCAAGTAAACACTTTTTATACAAAAATTATAACTTGTAACATGTATAACTTTTACTAGATATTGTGTTAAATATCAAAGGCTTCTAGAAACCCATTCCCCCCCTATCCCACGGCACAACAACAACATTGGAGTCATAGAGCACACATTTTCTTTACAAGTTGGCTTGTACATCACCTTTGCATTAAACATAGCCATAACTTGTCTCATTTGACCATAAGTCCTTCCTTAAGACCCTCATTGTGTTTCTTGACCAACTATTGCATCTTTTTTACTAGTCATTTAGCATATATACTAGTATACATGCATAAACACATAGATAACAAGAACACTTGGTGTAAAAGATAAAAATCTCTCATTTTCTCTCCTTAATAACCCACGGCTCAACCCCCCCTATAAACTATCCATACAAAATTTTTCTATCACTTATTTACACATTCTCATATCATATCTAAGATGTCCTAAGTTGTTTGCAAGGGTTGGTTAAGGGTTTACAAGTGTTGAAGCAAGAAATCAAGATTAGGGTTTCATATTGAATTAGGGTTTTCATAGCTTGCTAGCTTGGGTTTAAAGTCTAAACAAGGGTTTAGCACATATTTCTCATCATCATCATTCATCACTAAGGTTACCTAAAACCTTTATCTTTTCATTTTCATGATTTTATATGTATATGATGTTTTATATAGAAAAATCACCATTTAGGACTTTTTAACATGTAAAAAGGATTTTTACTTATAATTATGGATTTGTTCACTTTTAAACATGTTATGATGTTAATGAGATCATGTTAAAATGGATGTAAAAGGATGTTGTTTTGGTGTAAAAATGGATAAATACAAATTAGGGTTTATAAAGTTAACTTAATATGTTACAAGTAAAAGAAATGCAAATGACATGTTAATCTTGTTTATGGACTTTTAGTGATGTTATATGATCACTAAAATAAAGTTATATTGGAAGTATAAATCTTGTACACACTTGGTTAATGTATAAAAAGTTCAAGTAGGAACTTGTAGTTAAAAGGTACTTAAGTAAAGTTTATGTTTTCATGAGATGTTTATGACTTGTACATCTTGGTAACTTGGACAAATGAACAATATATGGAACTATGGACTCTAATATATGTATGATATATAACATATATGGTAAATAAGACTTGTAGTAGATTACAAAAGTGGGAAAGTATAAAAATAAGGTTAGTTATGGACTTAGCAAAGCCATTCAAACTTTCTGTCCAAAATTCAAAAATAAACCTATCTACTTTGTATTTTTATAAAATAGTACGTCTCATGACGATTCCAAAAAGCTAAGAAACTTGAAAAATGGATAAATAACGAAAAAGTTACGGTAAAAACAAGTTATACGATAAATAAACGGATTTATAAAAGAATATTTATAAAACAATTTATAAAAATTATATAAAACAGCAAGTTTAGTATTTTTAACAGATTACACATAGTTTTGGGATTCCAAAATGATAAGAATCGTAATTTTTCAATTAATAACGAGTGAGTTATGAATTTCATGAGTTTACGACAATTAATACTTTTATAAAATAATTTTTATAAAAGTTACTA
>BQNB010114274.1:0-21783 GCA_026074375.1 Tanacetum coccineum
TACTTAGCATATATTTCAATCTTCAACACTGAGTAGTCTTAACTTCAACTAGCAGCAGTAACTTTATACTAACAGTACTAAATTATACTAACAGTAGTAACTTTATACTACCAGTACTAACTACTTAGCATAATTTTCATTAGTATTACCAACAGTACAAAGTTATGCTTGACAACACTAATATATACCTGAGCAGTAGTAACTCTAAGAATCATCTTGAAGTCTTTAAGTCCCAACATTATGCTTACATTGTTCTAACATACACACATAATTATATTCTTTTTATATACATAAAGTATTTTACAAAAAATGTGTGTTGTATAAAAATGGTTAGGAAAATCATTTATATATTAATAAAATGTCAAAAACTATGCATACTATGCATAACAAGAAATAGTTTTTCGCACAAGCAAAATATATGACAATCTTGAAGTAAGAAATTAACCTGTCATCATTCATCAACCTCACACTTACAACTAGTCTTAGGATTTATGAAACACACTATGAAAATCTTTATTTGTCTTCTTTTAAAAGAGTGTTCGTGAGGGTCAAGAAAATTTTTGAATATATATCAACTCATTATTCAAACTATGATTGATATTATTATCAAATCTAATTGACAAGTTTTCAAGTATGGACAAGAAATCGGATTCTTATTTGTCTAGCTTTAAGATTATATCAAAATATAACAAGAGATATTATCTTAAACCTACATACTCAATCACACTCGATTGATATGAAAATAACGACATCTTTTTCTAAGACGATAAGAATATGCATCGGATCATAACTCACACTTATGTTGATGATGTCATATTGAGTCTACTTGTCCAATAGTTGTGTTCCAAATATTTGGCAAATATATGTATAAAATACACAATGAAGTAGGATTGGCGACTTGAATGTTTCATCCGAGATATTCAAGTAATTTACCTTACAATGCAATTGGTAAAGTGGTCATCTCCGAAAAGCCAAACATGAGCAAATACACAACATATGTAACTTTGCTCAAACAATTGAAAAGCACAACTCAAAACTCAAACTATATTCTCATCAAAACTCTCTCTTACTTTATCAAATAAGCATAATATTTCTTCTTCACCAAAAGGGAACCCTTTAACCATATAAGGTTAGGATTAGGAAGAATTGAACATATTCTGCAAACCATCTTTGTGCTTTCTCTCAATAAGTGATCGTAAGAGGATTTTAAATATGATGATGATTATTATTCAAACGATAATCAATCTCACTATTCAATCTAATTACAAAATTAGAATATGAACACGAAATCGAGACTAGGATTTATCTAGATCATGGAAATATCAATCAAATGATCATAGATATCTTTTTGTGTCTACATGTTTAACCATCATCGGTTATTACATGAAATCATGAATTCGATTGCAAGACAACAATATTAGTCATCGAATTGCAATTCATACTTGAAATGAAGATGTTTCATTGAGTTTAAAGTGTCAAATGTTGCGTTATTAGCTATGGTCAAATTATACATGCTAAACTTAACACACTCTAAGTAGGATTGACGACTTATGAATTTCCATTGGGAAACTCATAAGTACTCCAACTTGATAAGCAAGACTTGGATGTCATTTCTGAAAACGCAAACCGAGAACCTTTATAACATATATAAGTTTCTCTTAATAACCTAATATCAACACCATCTCCCAAATAATGGAAAAATGATCCTTGCCGAAATTTGGCACCTCCAGGGATCGATGGACCTTTCGTCCTAAATTCATCTTCGGTTTAGGTAGATCCGCCCTATGGAATTAGATTTAAACATCTTCCTCTTGTCAAATCTCTTGCTTAAAAGTCTAACATAGATGTAATTAAACTTTAGTTAATCATCATTATCTCTACAAAGAAACAAACACAAGATCTATTGAGGTAAATAACCCTAATTAGGTTTCTTTCATAAAAGACATGCGAAGGTGCATTCTTTAAACACTCTCAATATAGAGCATTACAAATTGTAACTTTTAAGCATACTCCTAGGTCCTAGATGACTCATTCTTTCTTATAGCTACAACAACTTGCTTGCTCTCTCATTCAACCTTAGAATTCCACACCTCTTCATTAGGATTATGTGAACTAAAATTAAAGCACGTTAGTTGAGTCATAGTAGGCCTTGTATGAAAAGACAATACAAATTTTATCTTTGCTACACTTCATTAGGCAAATATAGGAATTCTATTTTGTCTAACATGAGAATGACTACTGGAGAATCTATTGCACTAGAAATTCAATTTGACCTAACGGTTGAATTGCTTCTAAGAGTGAAGTTGGGTTCGTGGTATAACCTGTAAAAATGGTCGTGTTTAGCCTGAATTGAGCACCACTAGTGATAGTCTCATATTCATTCTCTAATTTGATTAAATGGCTCTTCTTAAATATGCCTAATGATAGTCTACATCGATAGACTTTGTATTTCATTAGGAGTGCACACTAAGCAAGTAGATATTAGGTTTCTTCTTAGTCAATCTAGACTACTTGCATCTCACATATGTGCTTTGATGTTTCATGATGATAACGTACTCTCATGTAATGCAATTATATGCTTTCATGCTTATCTTAATGCTCAACGTTTATTTGCTTAGCTATTGAATGCATGTTTGTTGTAAAATCGCTAGCCTTTTTCTAGCAATTTAGATAAAATATCTCTTAGTTTATCTAAATAACACATGCTCCTAAGTGCTAAATGCTAACATGTTTTACATGATGATTGCATTTAAAATTATCACATTCTGTATGCGTCATTTTACATAACTTACGTGTTAATTGTGCACCTACACTATGTTAGTTTAATGTATGACAATTAATATTTAAATGTCATATAGTCTTACACATTAATCTTGTTGATTATTGTGTTGATGCATGCTTAGATAAACTTGCATGATTATATCTATATATCTTATGCATCTAGGTATATATATATATATATATATATATATATATATATATATATATATATATATATATATATATTCTCACACTATAATATTTTCCTTCGCGTCCGCGTCACAAATCTAAAAAGTCAAAAGAGTCGTAGAATGGTCTTAAATCTCCTTGAGTCTTCATTCACACCTTCCCTTAATCATCATCTCCATTTCTTCCAAATCATCCACTCTTTCGTCAAGAAAAGGTTAGATACTAATCTAACGCTCCTCCAAGTAGGTTTGACAACTTGAATATTTCATCCGAAATATTCAAGTATCTTTAACTTGCAATCGCAAATGTTAAAGGTCATATCCAAAAATCATATTCCAAGCCCGTGTAAAACAACATAACTAAAACGCTCTTCTTTCTATTCGACGAAAACATTCTTTCTCTTCGATGAAATATTCTTTCTCTTAGACGAAAACACTCTATCTCTTCGACGAAACATTCTTTCTCTTTGACAAAAACATTCTTTCTTTTTGACGAAAACATTCTTTCTCTTCTACGAAACATTCTTTCTCTTCGACGAAAACATTCTTTCTCTTCGAAGAATACACTCTTTCTTTTGATGAAAACACTCTTATCGTTCGAGCAAAGCTCTTCCTTCTCACTCAAGATACGAATAGAGCACAACCGACGCCTCTACAACCATTAAAGATGGCTAATCTCTTTCCTCTACTATTTCTAGCTACCACCTTTAAGATAACCTTATACCTCGTCATATGATTGTTTTGATGGAAACATGCAATGCTCAGGAATAGCTACATAACTTTTTGAGTATAGTTTATCGTACGCTAACAACCATCCGTCTTGACATTGTTAAGCTCATCGTCTCTATCTTCGTTTGTTTTCTTCTCTATTATTATTATTGTTATTATTATTATTTTTTTTTTTGCTTACGAAACACACCGATGATACGTCACTATTTCCTTCGTTAAAATGTCTAAAAGGAAGCATCTTCATCGAAATGGTTGCATCTAAAGATAACATCGCCGTCATTCTTTCTTTACCCCTCAAGCGTGAATCACTAAATTATCTTCATCAAGGTTTAGGAATGACGGAACACATTTCATAAATCGTTCTCATCTTTTCTTCAAGTTTCGATTCTAGTCCGTTTTCCATTTCGTATCGTGACAACTTAACTACTTCATCTGAAGTACTTTAAGTATTTTTAATTAGCAAAATGCAAATTAAAATGTCACTCTTTTCAAAAAAATTCATCAATTTCCCCAAACATCCCTCCTGTTAGCGGTTCGGCGGCCCCTAGATATATCTAGGACCGCCGACATCAGCTTGTAATACCATTCATTTTTATTAACCTAACACTTCCTCTCTTCTGCTACGAGTTGACGTCTACTTCACACCCAAACCTATACCCAATGTCTCTCTATATGTCAATGGGTCATCCTCACATCCTAACACTCATAAGCATCATTGCTTATGTTGTTAGTAGTCAAGTGAATTTCATAATAAAATGTGTCTCATTCTCAAATACAATCCTTACAATCGTCATACTCACAAATCTCCTCACATCTTGGTCCACACTTCTCGTAAACCTCTTTTCTCACCTCGAATGGTCTTTTCGCTTCTAAACGATTCCTCTCTTTCTCAATAATCTTCTCACTTCGGATAGTCGTCTCACTTCTAATAGTCTTTTTACTTTCGACGTTTCTTCTCACTTCTAAACGTTCTTTTTTACTTCTAATAAGTCTTGTCTCCTCTAACATTTCCTCTCACGTCTAAACGTTTCTTCTCTTTTAATAGTCTTGTTACTATTAAAATTCCTCAACATAATTATTTCATCCAAAATATTTAAGTAATTTGCGAAATGAAAATGTTACTTCTTCGCTAAACTTGCCACTTTCTAGAAAGTGAAGAACATAAAGAAGATATTCAATCTTCAAGTGTTATTGAGTCACCACATTGTTGGGTCTCTTATTATTCTTCCACCATGAAATAACTACCTCATTTCACATCCCACCTTTGTTCCTCAACATTGTCAACCAACAAAACACCAAACAAACCTTTAAATTCCCAATCATCCACTTTTGTCTCGATATGATCATATGCACATCAATTGTTAGTGCAAATGATGTATCAATCTTTTCTATCAACCTTTCGTCAACACGTTCCTTCTTTAGTATCACTCATCCTTTCCCACTTTTCGACTCTATGAAATAATTTTCATTCACATCTAAGAGCACATCGTCTCCATCCTCATCTTATTTTTTTTTTATTCTTTGAAAGTATATATATATATATATATATATATATATATATATATATATATATATATATATATATATATTGACATATTTTGCCAAGATATTAAGTGTCACTCGTCTACTTTTAAAAGGTCATTCTCATAATATTTTTGTGTCAATCAATAAACGAATTCCATTCTCGTTTATTAAAATTTGTATATATATATATATATATATATATATATATATATATATATATATATATTTCATTAAATAATTATTGCATATGTCTAGCCTCTAACTTTCTTTCAAAAGTGACATACTTTAGAATAATAAAACCTAGAAGTGCATGTCTAGTTCCCCGCTAATGTTTTACTATATGTATATATGCACTTCTCTACTAACTTTGTTTTGTAGCACAACAATATCTTGATTCCTTGGTTCCTCAAACAAGGGGGAGCATACACCGAGGGGGAGCACTTGCAAGCGTTTTGCTCATTTAAACTGCATCGAACTTCTTGAGCATCGATGGTAATTTATTTGATCCATGGATTCATTAGAGTCTATATACAAGGAATGATATTATCATAGGGATGTAATGAGTAAGGGGGAGCTAGGACATATGTGGGTAAAAAGCATGGAGTTGGTTAAACCATGATGATAGAAGACTTTACTAGGATGATGCAAGCTTACCTTTATAGGAAGATAGGATTGGAGATTGTCAAATACGATGAAGGGCTCATCCATACTCAAATACTTTACCTCCTCTACTTCAAAACCGCCTTAACCTTATTTATCATATTTTCTTCTCATTCCTCCAACATATATACTTGGAGCATCTACCTTTTCCTCGTTCCTTCAACCTACACACTCTAAGTACTTACCTTTTTCTCTTGCCTACTTCTCACCTCTCATGACCTTTTCTAAACTATCCAAAGAAACACACAATCTCACCTTCACCTTTACTTCTCATACCTTCTTCTCATTCCTCAAACTTATATACCCATAGCACATACCTCTTCTCATGTCTTCTTCTCAAACCTTTAACTTATATGCTTTGACCATTATCCGCATAATACCTTTTTGCATTGACAAAAGGGGGAGAAGGAAGTGTAAACGAGTTACTTTTAAACTCTACTATGTGCTATAGTTTACATAGTTTGTCATCATCAAAAAAGGGGATATTGTTAGTGCAAATATTACGATATTTAATCTATACGATCTCTTTATGTTTTGATGATGACAAACATGTGACTTGTAATACATAACCTAAAGTGCACAAGTTACTCGTAATCACAAATCATCAATGCATACATGCATCAACATCTCTCGACATCTCAAGTATGCATCAAGACGAACATTGGTTTACACCCGACGTAAATCACATAAGGTTTGTACAAACAAATCATTAAACATGATTGGTGATCAAGAAAATAATTTTTCTTATTAATCCATCACATTTCTACAAAACTATAGTTTTACAAAATACACAAAATAGTTTTGCTAAATAAAAACAAAAATAATGTTTTATTTGAAATTAAAATTTTGAATTCAGTTTTCCCCCCTAAAACTGAATACAGCTCAGCCGGATAAACCTTCCTTACAAATGGACAAAAATCAGAGTGTCAATCTAGGGGCGGCCCCCTTAGTGCCTAGGGCGGCCCCCATATATATATGGGACCGCCGGGACCGCCACCAGCTGACGGTTAGATTTCCTTGCCTATAAATATTGCACTCTCTCTCGTATAAAATCAACCCTCTTTGCACAGATTTTTCAAATTCTTTTCTCTCTCTAAAATCCCCTTTCTCTCTCTAAATCTCTTGATCACTAACATAGTTTAATCTTGTTTAAATGTGATCCAATCTTCTATCCTTTCCTTCTTCCCTCATGTGCAAGAGAAGAACTTTGGTCATCTTTAAGATCCGAAGTTATGTAGTCTAGTTAGTCCATTTGTAACATTTGTTACATGTAGATCGAGTCCATGTCTTCCAATCTTTAGTAGTGTGTAGATCCAAATGATGTATATATTTGGATGGGTTGATTGTGGGTTGGTTAGTATTTTAGGCCTTAAAATACATTGGTGAAGTGGTAGATTGGTTCTAGCTAAGATTAGGACTCGACATCTAGCTTAGTGTCGGAAAATAATGTAAGCGACGCGGTTTATGTGTTTAGGCCATAAAACACAAGGTTTGTTATGTTGGGCCATAAAACATAACGGGTTTGGTTGTACCCGAAGAAGAACTCGACATCTAGCTTAGTGTCGGAAAATAATGTAAGCATTGGTATAAGGTTTTCTCCGCCGAAAGGGAGCTTGTTGATTAGTGAAGTAACTCTCGAGTTGGATACTCGAGGAGTGGAGTAGGGCGAAGAGGAGCTTCGTGACCGAACCACTATAAATCATCGTGTCGGTTTGCATTTCCTTTTACCTTTCTCTTTACTTATGTCTTTACATTTATCGCTTTACTTTTACACTTGCATTGTGCTTATGATTGTGTGAATTGTTGTGTATGTTGTGTTAGTCATGGTTGTGTAGCTCTTTGTAGTAAACATTGTGAGTGTGGATATATTGGTAGAATATGTGCTAGTTATTGTAAATCCATTATCGACACTTCTCATATTGCGTCAAACTTGATTGGTGATTTGATACAAATAATCTAGTGCGAAAACCTCTTCTGGAGGCGGTCCCTTTAAATAGGGCGGCCCCCTGATGTACTTGGCGGCCCCCATATATTTATGGGACCGCCGGCAAAGAGTGATATAATAATTGATACAAAAGATTTAAAGTTTTTAAAAGGAAACGTATTCACCCCCCTCTACGGTTTCCACAATTGGTATCAGAGCCACGTCGCTCTAGTTTTCAAAACAAATGGTTTTTAAAATAGAGTACGATCCATGTATCAATTAATCTCTTTACTTTCATGATTTTATGCATATATGATGTTTATGTAGTTAATCACCATCTAAGGAACTTATTTACTTGTAAAATGGATTTTTACACTTGTTTATGATTTGGTATACTTTTACATATGTTATATGGATGTTAATATCATATTATAATGGAAATATAAGTATTGTGCAAGTGTGGTTTATGTATAAAAAGTGTATATAAACAAGTTACCTAAAAAGTGTATTCATAAAAGTTCATGAGCAAATAGGTATGTAGACATATAGATCTTGTGATTCTTGGATAATATTTAGACAAATTATGGACTAGGGACCCTAAGGATGTAATACATGTGATATAAGTTATTGTAATGGACTTGTAACAAAGTGGTTAAACTTAAAAGTTACAAAAACAAGTTAAAACACATTTTTACCAAAAGGCTCAAAAGTTTCTGTTTTAATTCGAAAATAAAAGCATTTATTATATATTTTTATAAAATACTACATCTCATGAGGATTCAAAAAAAGTAAGAAACTTGAAAACCGATTTATAACGAATGAGATACGTAATTTACAAGTTATACGATAATAAACGAGTTTATAAAAGAAATTTTATAAAAACAATTTGGAAACCACTTCTGATATAAAATGTTGGTTATTTTTCTCAGATAGTACATATTTTTAGGATTCCAAAACATTAAGAATCATAATTTTTGGATCAATAACGAAGGAGTTATGAATTTCTCAAGTTTACGATAGTAAATACTTTTATAAAAGTTACTGTTCACATTATGTATTTTTATTTTGGAAACATCATTAATTAGATAGAACTTTTAATTACGAAGACGTGCTCGAAAGAATCAACGGAGTTAAAACGAATAAAATATGATGTTTACGAGTTTACGATAACTAATTTTATAAAAATAAATTTATAAAAGTGTATGAACAATAAAAAGTACTGTTCACTAGAGGACTTAAAATATGAAAATGTAATATTTTGATAACTCGTCTTAATACAAAAGCGCGGACATAAGAAACGTAAGAAACAGACTTAAAACGATAAAGTTACGTCGTTTTTACTAAAGAGATATTTATAAACGTTTTTACTTTATAAATATGATTTCACTAAAACGATTAGTTGGTGATGTAGCTATATAAAATTATATGTGGTATTAGTTAATCGAAGTGCTTAGTACTTATACGACCTATATTTAATTAGGTTGCATTCGGTCATTATTATGACGCATTTTCTGTTATACTTGGATTATTCATTCACTCGAGGTGAGTTCATAGCCCCACGTTTTACATTTATAATGATGTACAAGTTTTGGGGTGAGAAATGTATGCATGTTTTACAATTGGACGCAAGTGGACATTTTACATTATGATTATATGTTTACCTAAATAGCGATAACCCTCTGAGCCCATTATCATGAACTGTCAATTACTTTTTGTGAGCGCGAATGTTATAAATAGATCTATTTGGAATTGACATCCCTGTTCGGGCGAGTCATGCTCACTGTGCCAGTTTGCTGGACAGCGAACGTATACCATGTCGCACATTTGATGTTGCGAGTTAGAACATCATCACGGGCAATGTTGGCAATTTATATTGCAATTCATACATGTCGAGCTTCAGTGTCATGAGCATAGGGAAACGTAATCACATTTTATGATGTTTGCATCTATTGCATTATCATGGGGAAATCTTGCGGTCCTACATTATACATTTTACAAACCTATGAATTCACAATCATTATTGTTGACGTTTTAAACAATGTTTTCTCATGAGATCAGTAAGGTACAAGATAAGGGATACATTGGTGGTCATTAATTTGGAAGTCATGCATTAAAGATTTGTTGCATTACATTTTGGGAAACATTTGTTATGGACTAGAATCTTTGTAATTTGTATTTTGAACAAGTGAAGCTACGGGCTTTTGTAACAAACACTTTACTAAATCCAATGTATCAGTTTTAAATGACTTTTTGGTCATTCTTATATATATCTTGTGTTATTGATCTATGAAGTACCACTCCCAGACCCATATTCCGCTGCGACCCAATTTGGGGGTGTTACAGTTACCATGAAAAAGACACAACTATTTACACACGTCTTGATCATAGATCAAAAACAACAACCTCAATTGGCGTTCCCGTAACGGTCAACTTCTCAATCATCCCATACTTTACATATTTTTACAAGGCAAGTGGCGATATCTACCACTTTATACAAAACTTTACATCGTTGACTTATAAGACGTATCAACGAATAATTGATCCTTCATATAATTCCTTCAGTCTAAGATTTTATGAAACGATTATCTTTAAACTTTCTTTCTCTTTTTTGTTGCGATTTTTTTTAATTTTTTTTTGTTTTTTTTCATATACTAACTTAGAAACTCGGTGTAATTTCACCATCTTCACGATCATAATAACTCCGGATAATTCCTTCGATAATTCTTCATTATTCGGACGTACCTATAATTGTGTTAGTAGTAAAAATACATGAGTTTTGACTACTTTATACATTCCCATTTGCAATGTGCAAATTTCTTCCCAACCGTACCAAAGATAGAAAACTGACAGAAGACTCGGGAAATACATACTTTACACTTTAAGCAACTAACAACTGATAAATAGACTTAATCTAACAGGGTAGGCCAAGGTGTAAAGGTGTAACGAAAAAAATAGTTGGTGTTATTCCTAAAGGATTGGCTCTATTGGTTTTTCTAGGGGTATCTTACTCTTAAGATAAGAGTAAACAAAGGGTTTATACGGGGATTTAACTAACCAGTGTAGTTAGTTAGTAAAACAACATATAAAGGCTTTTTTGGTGTAATCCTAGAAATTTACCAATTTAAACAAGTTACTCCATCTAAATCCATAGTACTCATTATTATGGTCTCGAATAGATATACCAAGCCAAGTTCTAAAGTCTACAACATCACCGACACACTCATATTTTGTGGAATTTGGGTAAACATTTGGAAACGGATAAAGCTAAATCCTCATAATATATAATAAGGGTTTTTGTGTGCAGGTTATGTAACAAGTAATTCCACAAAAGTATGCTTGAATTTTTTTTAATTTAAGCATAATTTAAGCATTTTATGTGAAAAATAGGACAAGTATACATTCTAATTCCCATCCCACCACTTGAATTATACAATGTCCTCGTTATATAGATAAAACATTAAAAACAGGAATTAAAAGAATTAGAATGAGAAACTCCCTTGATATTTTGCTTGGTAGATTCTCCAAGTTGAGTTTATGAGCAAGATTGTGTTGAACAACCGTCTTGAGATTTCAAGACTCCAACACTTCTAGATTTCCATATTGTAGATACTTCACCAACATTGTCGATTTCTTTGCAGCGAGGTCCTGTGTAAAATATAGAAAAAACATGCAAAATCCTATCTCGGGTATCTACGGTTAATTAAATAAGCTAAATAAACTATACAGGAGACCAATACGCCGTATCCATAAACTGGAATACGCCGTATTGAGACCTGTAAAAAGTATCTAAATACGGGTCAGTCTGTTGAATACGCTGTATCATGTGCATGAATACGCCGTATTGTCAGAACTGACAATAATGTTTAAAGTGCATAAAAATAAAGGACTGATAATGTCCAGACATTCAATACTCCGTATGATATAGAGCCGATTGATGTGTTGTTGTGTGGTGTATATTTTATTGATTCAAGTTTTAAATTTATATTTTGCCGACTAAACCAAAAACAACACTTTAACGGGCAGTGTACCCGATCGGTAGTACTTTCGTGGTAAGTATGGTGTCGAACACTTGAAGCGAGGTTAAATCTATCAATTTAATTAAAATCTTGGTTATCTAATCTATGTTAATTCTATCCTATTCTAAACCTATGTCAGTCCTAGTCCTAATTCTAACGGGAAAAGGGGGTTTTCAGCCTGAGAGACTGGCACGGTTTGGTTGGTGACTACAATCAATTTGAGGCACTTTAACCCACGCGAGCTAATTAAGAAAAGATAAAAGAGCGGTCGAGCCAAATATAAGAAAACTGTATTAACCATTATTAATACCATTAGAAAGTTTGTTTGTTTATTAAGTGCAATGAGTTCTTCTCTCGAGGCGGCATATCATTCTTAAGACTTAAGCGTTACATCATTCTAAGACCTAGACACATTAATTCTGTTATAATTAAAGCATCCGCATAAAGAATCCTTATTTGCTGATTATAATCTATCTTAGGGATTAAAGCACTGGTGATCTTGTTAAACCCTAGCTCATAGAGACTTTACCCACTTACCACTTAATGGTAGTCTATACACTAGTAGTCCACTTGTCCAACTATCCAATGGAATCAGAATGTTACTTGTTGAATTATTTAGGTCACCTGCTAGTCAACACGATCAATAAAACATTGGCAATATCAAATTAACTAGTTAAGCCCGAAGCGTATCCTAGACACAGACATAGAAGGACAATATTTGTGATCCTATGGTTCTAGAAGTATAAATTAATATATGGAGAGCTATCCCAGACTCTAGATCTACTTGGTCCGTATCTCGCATACAAAAGCACGTAAACAAGTATAAATTGATAAACATAAACAAGCATTCAACAATAAATCAAGAAATTGAGATAAACAAATACCAAACATTCAGATCTTCATAATAATGGCTAATACCCGAAGGTATTAGCCTTCAAACGTCATAATACAAGAGCAATTATTTAGCCAAGGTAAACTAACTGAGTTAACGAATGATACAAAAACTGAACGATTACTAAAGTATATGGAATTACACGTTGTCTCCTATGGAATTGATAACATTGCTCGACCTCTTTTGCTCTTTTTCTCCTTTGAAAATCGACTTTTATGGTTTAGGTATCGAGAATATGATTTAGCACACCTAAAACTCGTTTTTGAGTTTTCTATTTATAAGGTCTGGAAGTCGGTTCGATACGGCATATCCAAGGATTAGATACGGCGTATTGGGGATTTCTTGGAGTAAGGACCACGTTTGATATCTTCCAGAATATTATATTCATTCCATATTTCCAATACGGCGTATTGGTCTTCTGGATACGGCATATTGAGCTTTATTCCTCTGTGGTCTTTGGTGAGTGCAGGAACGGATACGCTGTATCTTCCTTGATGGATACGACGTATTGGTATTCAAAATAGTAATCTTCAAAATATCTTCATTTAAGCTTCAAAATGCACGCCTTTTGCTAACTTTCACCAATTACTCCATAATTACTGCAATTCTCTAATGTAAACGATTAAGTAACAATTCTTTGCAATAACTATACAAAATGGGTTAATAACATAGGATAAATAATGCTATAAAATAGACGTTATTTGATGTCATCAAATATCCCCCCACTTGAATCCTACTTGTCCTCAAGTAGCCTTTAGAAGTTTATAAAAATGTATCCCTAAGGATTTTTTCTGTTAAAGCATTTATTTAATCTTAGCACAAGTACACAACCAAACACCTCACAAAATAGGAAGATGAAAATACTCAAATCACTCAACTAATCTATGTGGTAACATGTAACTAATTCGCTCAATTGCTTGGTCGTGACGAGTATTCTATCATAAGCTTGGCAAGGATACACATCTCCATTACTAAACCCAAGGAGTAACAAGTTTATAAAGGTAAATATGAGGTTTTTGTATGGAAAGGCTTATGGTTGATCATTCTACAATCTTTTACCAGAAGTACCACTCCAACAAGGCAGCTGAAGCAGACATACATGGCCATAACGACGGAATAGACATGTGTGTTCGATCACATCCTCATTCGAATTTAACCAATGGTTAGGATGAAGAATGATATAGGGTAAGAACCTTCTAACTTTCACCAAAAGTCGTAAACCAACGAGGCAGCTAAGACATGCATACATGGCCGTAACGACGAAATAGACATGCACGCTCGATCACATCCTCATTCGCGTAAAACCAGCGGCTAATCATTAAGTGAGAGAGAAGTAAATTGTTGTTAAATAAAATCAAGAAACAAATAGATTAAGACTAAGATACAAGTTTCTAGACACTTTTTCCCGACCGTTACCATGATAAAGACACAACTATTTAAAACGTCTTGATCATTGATCACAAACAACAACCTAAGTTGGCGTTCCCATAACGGTCAACTTCCTAATCATCCCAAAACTTTACATACTCTACAAGGCAAGTTGCGATATCTTCCACTTTGTACAATACTCTATATCGTTGATTTTTGTCGCGTATCAACGAATAATCGATCCTTCGTGTAATTCCTTTGGTTGTTGCGAAACGATTATCTTCAAAATTCTTTCTCTCTTTTTTTTGTATTTTTCTCATTTTTTTGATTTTTTACTAACTATACTTCAAATCTCGGTGTAGTTTCACCATCTTCACGATCATAATAATTCATTTGTTAGTTCTTCATTCTTCGGATTCACCATTAATTGTGATGGTAGTAAATTCACATAAGTTTTGACTACTAATATACATTCTCATTTGCAATGTGCAAATTTCTAACCGCACCAAAGATAGAAAATGACACAAGACTCGGGAAATACAAACTTTGTACTTTTAGCAACTAGCAACTGTAACTAAACTTAATCTAACAGGGTAGGTTAAGGTGTAAGGGTGTAATGAAACAAATAGTTGGTGTAATTCCTAAAGGATTGGCTCTACGGGTTTTTCTAATGGATCATCACTCTAAAGATGAGAGTAGAAAAGGGTTTAAACTGTAGGTTAACTAACCGGTTTAATTAGTTAATAAGCAACATGTAAAGGCGATCTGGGTGTAATCCTAAAATTTACCAATTTAAACAAGTTACTTCAATTAAATCCATAATACTCATTATTGTGGTTTCGAATAGATATACCAAGCCAAGTTCTAAAGTCCACAACATCGTTGGCACACTCATATTTTATGGAATTTGGGTAAACATTTGAAAATGGAAAGGTTAAATCCTCAGAATATCTAACAAGGGTTATTGTGTGCGGGTTATGTAACATGTAATTTCACAAAAGTATGCTTGAAATTTTTTTAAATTTGAGCATAATTTAAGCATTTTAGTGTGAAAATTAGGACAAGTAAACATCCTAATTCCATCCCCTACTTGAATTATACAACGTCCTCGTTGTATATATAAAACATTAAATACGGGAATTTAAAAAGAATTAGAATGAGAAACTCCCCTGATAATTGCTCAGTACATTCTTCAAGTTGCGTTTATGAGCAAGATTGTATGCTGGAAAAGAGTCTGAATCCTAGCATGAACAGCACACAAACAAAATTCCAGAAAATATGCATTCCACCAACTTTGTCGATATTTCTTTCATGAGGTCCTGTATAGAATATAAGAAAAACATGTGTATTCCTATCTTGTTACCTACGGTTAATTATAAACTAAACTAAACAAAATACAGATCAGTTTTGGTGGATACGGCGTATCAGGTTAGTGAATATGTCGTATTCTAGAACTGACAATAATGTTTTTAAAGTGCAATAAAAATAAAGAATGATAACGTCCAGACAATCAATACGCCGTATGATATGGAGCGGATACGCCGTATTGATGTCTGGGAAGACAGACTCGATAAAATTAAATAACAATTCGGGTTGTCTTCCGGGAAGCACTTTTGTTTACAACAAAGTCTTTAAGTTAGACTTGTCTTCAGCTTCTCTTCACGTTGTATCATCATCCAATTCAACCACTTCATTCGCTTCCTCATTTATAAGTCCACCGTGATACTTTTTCAACCTTTGTCCATTGACTTTAAAACTGATTTCATTTTTATCGATAATTTCTACGGTTCCATATGGATGCACAGTTTTCACCACATTCAGGTCTTACCACTTTGATTTAAGTTTTCTTGGATGCATCTTAAATCTTGAGTTAAACAATAATACCTTATCTCCTACTTTAAAATATGTATCCCTTCGAAGCCTAGAGTCATGTCATTTCTTAGTTCTTCTTTGTAGAATTGGTTATTTTCATATGCTTCATCTCTTAACTCTATTAATTCATTAAGTTCCATAAAACGGTTTTTTGCAGCAACTGTGAGATCCATATTACATTGTTTTAATGCCCAATATGCTTTATGTTCGATCTCTACAGGTAGGTGACAAGCTTATCCATAAACCAATCTAAAAGGGGTGCATCCAGTGGGCGTTTTGTGGGCAGTTCTAAATGCCCATAATGCGTCATCAAGCTTTTCTGACCAATTCTTTGGGTTATACCCAACTGATCTTTCCATAATACGTTTTATAGCTCTATTAGTCACTTCAGTCTATCCGTTGGTTTAAGGGTGATATGCAGTAGATAATTTATGAGTCACTCTGTATTTTTGCAAGGCTTTTTCTAATTGAGAGTTACAAAAATGCGTCCCCCGATCACTAATCAAAGCTTTAGGAACTTGGAATATTGCAAATAGCCTTCTTAAAAACCTAATTAAAACGCGAGCATCGTTTGTAGGAAGAGCTTGATCTTCGACCCATTTTGAGACGTAATCTACTGCTACTAATATATATTTATTCTCCTTTGAGTTTGGAAAGGGCCCCATAAAGTCTAGTCCCCATATGTCAAATACATCACATACCTGAATGTTGTTTTGTGACATATCACTTCTTGATGATATGTTTCCTGATCTCTGACATGCATCGCACCTCATCACATAATCTTTAGCATCTTTAAAGATGCTAGGCCAATAGAATCCAGATTCATAGACTTTCCTTCCAGTAATTGACGCACTATGATGTCCCCTAGTTGGTCTAGAATGACAATGTGCCAAGATTTCAAGGATTTCACTCCTAGCAACACATCTTCTCATTACATTGTCCGGGCATAGCTTGAATGTATACGGTTTGTCCCAAAAATAATACTTAACTTGAGAGAAAGATCTTCTTCTTTTTTCAGGTGTCCAATTTGGAGGTACAATCTTCCAACAACATAGTTAACATAATCAGCATACCATGGTTCATTGTTATTGAGTTCGGCTTTCAATATCATAAGATGCTTGTTGTGAAATTCATTAGTTATTTCATCCTCCGTGAAGGTTCCCAAATCTGGGTTCTCAAGTCTTGATAAATGATCTGCAGCTAAATTCTCTGTCCCTTTTTTATCCTTAATCTCAATGTCCAATCCTTGGAGAAGTAGAACCCACCTAATAAGTCTTGGTTTCGCGTCCTCTTTGCTGAACAAATACTTCAAGGCAGAATGATTAGTGTAGACTACAGTTTTTGATAAGATAAAATATTGATGAAACTTATCAAAAGAGAAAAAAACTGCGAGAAGTTCTTTTTCGGTAGTGGTATAATGCTCTTGGGCATTATTCAAAGTTTTGCTGGCATAATAAATCGGCTTGAATTTTCCATCAATTCATTGCCCTAAAACAGCTCTAACGGTGAAATCACTAGTGACACACATTAATTCAAATGGCACGTTCTAATCGGGAGATATGATGATAGGCGCGGTGGTTAGTTTTTCTTTCAAAATGTTAACTGTCTTTTTGCAATCATCAGAAAAATCAAACTTCGTGTCTTTCATCATAAGCTGGGTCATTGGTTTAGAGATCATAGAGAAGTCTTTTATGAACCTTCGGTAAAATCCAGCATGCCCTAGAAAACTTCTAACTCCTTTTACGTTAGTTGGGTATGGTAATTTAGCTATCACATCGATTTTGGCTCTATCTACCTCGATTCCTGCACCAGAAATTTTATGTCCTAAAACTATCCCTTCTTTTACCATAAAATGGCATTTTTCTCAATTCAGCACAAGGTTGGTTTCTTCACATAAAGCAAGCATTCTATCTAAGTTAGCTAGACAGCAATCAAAAGAGTTTTCAAACATTGAGAAGTCGTCCATGAAAACTTCCATAAACTCTCCCACCATGTCGTGGAAGATTGCCGTCATGCATCTTTGAAAAGTGGCAAGAGCATTTTACATATCCCAAATGGCATTCGTCGGTAAGCGAAAGTCCCATAAGGACAGGTGAAGGTAGTCTTTTCTTGATCCTCCGGAGCAATTGGTATTTGGAAGAATCCTGAAAATCCATCAAGAAAACAGTAGTATTCATTCCCACATAAACGTTCTAACATTTGGTCAATGAAAGGAAGAGGAAAATGGTCTTTTCGAGTTGCATCATTAAGTTTACGGTAATCGATGCACACCCTCCATCCAGTAACTGTGCGGGAAGGGATTAATTCATTATTATCATTCAAAACTATAGTCATCCCTCCCTTTTTAGGCACAACGTGAATAGGGCTAACCCATGAACTGTCTGAAATTGGATAAATTAGCCCAGAATCAAGTAGCTTCACAATTTTGTTTTTCACAACATCTTAGACTTTAGGGTTTAGACGCCTTTGGGGTTTGATGACTGGTTTGTAGTCATCTTCTATTAGAATCTTGTGTGTACAGTATGAGGGACTAATTCCCTTAATGTCTGACATTTTCTAAGAAATTGCCCCTTTTTATGTCTCCAATACTTATAGAAGTGAAATTTTCTCTTTTTTGGACAATTCTGATAAGTTAATAATGGGAAAGGATTTGTCTCCATGAAGGTATGTTTATTCTAAGTGTTAAGGAAAATTCTTCAGCTCTGGTTTCTTCTCAACGATTTCATTAGCACTGGCCGAATAAAGGTGTTCGCTTTTAACATCATTGCGTTTTGTAGTTCCTGTTAGGATTAAAAATGTGGTGTCTATATGGAAATTACATTAGTTTCTATATAGCCTAAAAGACAAGGACTAGAATTGTAAATAAGCCAAAGATGGCATGTGTATGGGCTATATAAACCCCGCTAATCTTCCTTAGAGGGGTGAACCTCACAATTGTAATTTCACTAATCATTCAATAATAAATCACTTTCTCTCTCAATAATGGCTTATTCATATTTTGAGTTTCCCCGACCTCCCGAGATCGTGAATCGAGAAACCTCACAAGTGGTATCAGAGCTGAAGGAGCAATTTAGTGTTGTTTAGGAGAGCTTATTCGCACTGCTTATTCGAGCAGCTTATTGCGTGAGCTTATTTTGAGCTTTTTCTATCCGTTTTTGCTTATTTTGAGCTTATTCGGTCCTGATCAACTGTGCTTATTCTAGTTTTCAAGTCTTTAATTACTGAATTTGCTTATTCTGAGTTTTTAGCTTATTTCGAGTTTTTTGATGAATTGCTGAATTTGCTGAATTAGCTGATTTTTGTGCTTTTCGTGCTAATTTCAGTTGTGTTTTATGCAACTAAAATTGATTGCTTACGGTTTGATCGTAAGAATCGTGGCTACAACAAGTGCTTAATTTGCTTATTTGTCAAATTTGGTAAATGCATTTTCAAATTCTCAAATTCGGAAGCAATTGACTGATCAAGGTTTGTTAGATCTAGATCTATCCATATATGTGTGTTCAACAAACTCAGAAACAAAAGAATAAACACACAAAAGAATATAATCATCAAAGTCGGAACACACAATTTTATCATCAAATTCATCATCATTTTTGAAAAATTTGACATATCAAATTCAACAGATCTATTTTTGATTTATATCTATTTCCATAAAACTCAGAATCAAAAACCGTTCAAACTCGGAACACTAATTTTCAGAACAAGGAAAAGAATTCCAACGAATCCCAACCTCATCACAACAAACACGAAACTATAACTAGTTTTATAGAGGTTTGACTTTTGGGTCAACAGTCAAAACTCGGTAACGATTTTCAGTCGACACGTTTTTGAGAAAACGCATTTTGGGAATGTCTGATTTAGATCTGATCAATATCCGAATTCCTTACCGAGTTTGAACTTAAAAGATCAAGAATAAAACAAAAGATAGATCTTAATTTTCTTTGTGTTTGTGTTTAATAAGTGAGCTCATAAGGTCTTAAAGATCCATAACACAAAAGTTTCATCATCTCGAATCCAAAACAAAACTCAGAAACAAACTCGATTTCGGAAAAGAAAACTTAGATCGCAATTTCATCTTTGTGTGCTTAATAAGAAGTTAAGAGAACTTTAAAGATCTAAAACACAATAGAGTTTTCATCACAGATCCAGATCCAAACTCGGAAACTAAACTCGGAAACACAAACTCGGACTCAAACTCAGCAAACGCTCAATTTTTTTTATCTACATCACGTTCAAAATTTATTGACGTTTTGAGTTCAAGTTTGTTAGTGTTCGGATTCAATTTAGTTTAGAGATATCATTTGAGTTTGTGTTCGTAATTGATTTAGTTTGTGTAGATCTGATAGCTTGTGTGTAATTTGGTTTGATTGGTAATTTAGATTGAATTTTTTTGTTTGTGTTGAAAATTACTTGGGTTCGTTGTGATAAATAAGGAAAATGGAATCAAACGAGGATAAAACTAATTATTATAACGAATATATTGAGGCTGATCGAAAAGCAAGACGATTAGCTCAGGAGGCTCAGTTGCAATTTATTCATGACCGAGATATCATTCGAGATCTAAAACAACAACATGATAAATTGGATTTAGCTGTTATTGAATATAAAAGACAAAAAGAGTAATATCAAAAGACACAAGCGATTTTCAAACAAACACAGTGAGACAAAGAGGAAAAATATTTTAATGACATTCTTCAGTTACAAGCTAAGAACAAAGATCTTGAAAACGTTGTTTGTAAAATGGGCAAATCAACTGAAACACTTCGGTTGCTTACAAATGAACAAAAATCTTTTCGGGACAACTTACGTTCTTTCACAAGCTTATGCTAAAATTCCTAAGTTGTATCGTGCTTATGAACTTTGTGATAAGATTGAACAACTGCATGTGTTTAATTCTGAGGAAACTCTTGAGGATGCTGAAAAGAGTCGATTAAAAGCGAGTTTCAAAAAGATAAAAAAGTTCAAGAGTTAAAGATAAAACCAATCGATTATGGAAAATTGAACAAACTTTATGATGATTTTATTCCACAAAAAGAACCTTCTGATGAACAAACATATTTTCCATCATCTTTTATATCTTCTAAAGAATTTTCTTCTGAGAAAAAACCAAGCATGACATCAATGCCAAGTGCAAATCCAATGCTTGTAGATTTGAATGAAATGAAAAATATTTTCAAAAAATTGTTTGAGTTACTAGAAAAGAATTCTAAATGAACAAGCATTTTCTATACGTCTCTAGAAGAACTTCGATTAATCGATATTTGTGTAGAAGCGAAATTAATTCTTCAAGAATTGCATTTGTATTTTTAAATCTTTCAAAATCGATTTAAAAGATATGTAAAAGAAATGAAAGATGTTTTTGTTTCAGTAGAAAATGATCTTGATGAAACTCTCAAACAAAATAAGTTTTTAAAAGATCGTCTCTTGGAAGCATCCTTAGCTGAAGATGTCAAGAATCTTGTCATAACCTTTCGTGTGGAAATAAGGGTTTACATGATGAAATTGAAAGAATTTCAAAAGAGTCAAAAGATGTTTCAAATGAGAGTAAAACAGCGGATACAGTTTGTAATAATGCATTTGAAGTCACACAGGAATTGTCAAAAAGAATTGTTGAATTGGAAAAAGATTTGTCAAAATTTGAGGCAAAGAGTATTGCTTTTGAAGTCGCACTTCAGCACAAGTCTCGAGAAAATAATTCTTTGAAAACAGTGCAAAAAGAAAATAAGAATTTTATGGCATCATTACAACTCGAAAATGGTCATTTGAAACAAACTTATAAAGATTTGTTTGAGTCTGTTCAAAGGTCAAAAGTTGAGACACATCAATGTGATGAAGCCAAAGTTAAGGACG
>BQNB010114275.1:0-21783 GCA_026074375.1 Tanacetum coccineum
ATTAGATTATAAACAACTTGTCTATACATAGCAAGTGTCATTATTTATACCATACATTCAGTGATTAGATTCTAGAAAAACTATAAACGATACAGATCTAATATGGTGGTTCTTCCTTGAGTTCTTGAATCTTGTTCAGAAGACCCTTGATGACAACCTTGGATATTCTCAATGATCATTTCCAGAGATGAATACTTTCATAAGCATCTAACTCATTAGGTTCCTCAGGGACTGGTTCACTTCCTAGTAGTCGCGGTATGATCCATAAGGAGTTATCTAACTCGGCGAAGATAGATTCATCAAAGAAATAGTTTGGTGGTGGTGTAGTTGGCCTAACTATTAATGAAGATCCTACTGATGAAGATGGAGATATTGAAATAGGTGATTCAACAGAAGTCTCGGTATCTTTTGGTGATGAAATCTTCTCGAAAGGATTAGGAAAGATGTTTTCCAGTGAGGCTGGGAAATAGTTCAAAATGTTCGTGGAGGAAAAAGCATCCTCAATATCGGAATCAGATGGGACGATAGTAGAGTGAGGGGACGAAGACATGACTGTAACAACCCAATAGTAAATAACATAAGTTACTTATATAATAGTATAATAGTTATGTATTTTTACATACTATTCAGGAAAAGTAGTGGTGTCTTCACTATTCAGGAAATGCAGTGGTACGGAGGACATTGATGGCAAAAGAAAAGTAGTTATAGTTAAGGTTTTAACCTTGTTCTCTATAACCAAGGCGCTGATACCAATCTGTAACACCCCTATTTTTACATATAGCAGCGGAAGCTAATCTGGGGTATTACTTTATAGTACAACAGTCATAATCATACAAAACGACTTCAAAGAGAAGTTTTTGGAAAATTTAGTTATCATTCATTAATAAAGTTTTACAAAAGGGCAGGTCCCAAAATCTAAAAACATAAAGTTTGAATGATAACAGTTTAGCCATCTTCAAGTCCATGTCACTCCATGCCATAAGTTGCTTAATTACCTAGGATAAACATGCATAAAAAGGGTCAACACAAAGGTTGAGTGAAATTCATAGGTTTGAAATGTATTAGTTGAATACAAGTTATCATAATAGATAGTAATAACTGCAACGAATACAATTATCATGGAAACAATATTATTGTACCTAAGCTCATGACATCAATACGTTAACAGGGAAAATCACCGTAGTAACATTGGTTGAGGAACAAATGTCCCCGTGGAAAGGTAACTTGCCAAAGTTACCCATTGAGTCAAATATAGTGCGTTTGGCTACCACAAGCATAGGTATACCAACGGGAGTCGTCACCCCCAATAGATCTATTCACAATATTCACGTTCACTCGTAAGCAATTAATGGTTCATGATATGGAAATAATGGCACTGGAAGCTACTTATGCAATAATATATCTGGATAGCATACAGTTGGAAAAACATTTGCATTCATAGTAAAATAATCATGTTGTTCCAAAATTCATAGTTTAAACATGTATCCCCCTCGCGGGTTTATAAAGTATTAAAAGATTTAAAAGCGAGGCTATGAAATCTCACCTTAATAGGAAAATTGGATTGATGGCAAAAGTATATCAAATGAAATGCGTCGGTATGGTAGTACGATGTTATCTACTCGAACGGGAAAGTTTAGTATATCAATTGAAAGAAAGTAGCTTCGTCACGTAACTTGGGATAATATGTCAAGTATTAGTTTGATTGTCAAATCTTCATAATGTTTTATCATATTTGATTTATTAATTTATGGATATAGTGTATTAATATTCGGGCAATCATAATCCAGAGGCCACGCAGTATTGTTTGAGGAGTCAGGGCACTTTAAATCGTAAACCCATCAAACTCATCAAAACAAATACCCAAATGGAATCCCTCACATGAATTTCTCTAGTATCGTGATACGATAGGATTTTGAGTTGCTTCAAAAGCTAGTCGATGATAAATTACGTTTAATAATAAACGTAATTAATTTAAAATGCGTTGATCGTTAATTAATAACGATAAATGTGTTGAGGTTTAATAAAATCAGGTTTGATAATATTTATCTATATTTTTATAATTTATATAAAAATATATTATTTTATATTTTCAAGAATATCAAATTGGCAAAATATACCCTTGGATTTAAAATAATTACAAAACTAGTCCTTTTAATATATAAAATATATATTAAATAATCCTTTGACTTTAAAACTTGGCAAAACCAACCCTTGGAGTTATAACTTCCATAAAATGACATTTTCAGCCCTTGTACTTAATAATTTCTAAAAGTTACAATATATACCCTTATGCATGAAAATAATTACAAAACTAGTTCAAATTTGCATGCAAGCTTATTTTATGATTCCAAAAGATATTTGCATGTTATAGCTTATTAATATAAGCTAAAATAAGATGTTTTAACGTAACGAAAGTTTAGATTAATGATTCGTTAAGCTAAAAATCAAAACGGGTCGTTTTAGGGTTTAAAAACGAAAACGCGTAGGTTTTTAATTCAAATATTTTCAAGACTAAATAAAGTGATTATAATATTGCTAGTTAAGCTTAATAGGATAGATTATAACAATATTTTACAAGATTAGCTTATAGATTAAAGAAAAACACGAAATTAGGGTTTCGTGGTCACGGTTTGGATCAAAACTCAAGAACGAGTGATTTTTAAGTTAAAAGCTTGTAACAAGAGTATATTTATGATTATTAGAGCATTATAAGAGTATGAAAACAGTAGGAGAGCTTGAACAACCTGGGTTTGAGCTTATTGAATGGAAAACGTGTCGAATGGGGTCGTTTGCTTTCGTACGCCTAGTATAACCTTCTCGGGGCTTCAAGGCTTCGTTTCTTTGCTTTACTTCTGCTCTTAGGACCTCTTAGAACTTCTTTGATCAGATAAGGGTTTACCCCTTTTTATAGTACTCGAATAGCCTTGGAGGTCAAGGAAGGACTTGATTGGTGTCATATCTAGTTAGGGCTGAGTAAGGGGGTCTTTGAGAGTGAGTATGAAGGTATAGGATAGTAGCATGAAGATGTGGAAGTGTTTTTTAGGCATGATGTGGCCGCGGCTAAACTTGGAGGACACGGGAAGATGTGGCTTGATTTCTAGCCAAGAAAAGAGTTAAGAAGCTTTGTAAGATGCTTAGGAAGGAAGTAGGTGCATCATAGAGGATCTTGTGAGCTTGGTTGCTTTTAAAAATAGGTAGAAATAAGAAAAAGGTGTCATGGGTTGGTTTTGGGTTCGTTTAGGGTTTTAAGCTAATATTTCGTGTGTAATGGGTAGAAATGATTAGAAAATGGAATGTAATGTTTATATTAAGAATTTACAACATAATTTGATTAATGGTTTTAGTTTAAAATGGGTAAAACAAGGAAATGGGTCGTGGTTTAGAAACTAGCTCAGATTAGGCTTTCTAGTTTTGATTTCTTGTAAATTCATAAAACGAGAATGTAAATGGAATGTAAATGTAGTGCATTGTTTGATTGTAACTTGTACTTAATGGTTTGTACAATATTCCTTGGGAAAACGGAGGGTAAACAGCCATTTTGAGTATTATGCATTAATGACTTATACATTATGCTTTAAAGGACTTGTACCTTATTTTGGAGGGAATTCATATTCAAATGAGATGTTATATTACTTGTACAGGTGCTTTGATTACTTGTACATTCACTTTGATTGTGTACATTACACAAAATTTGGGTTTAGGCATAAACGTTAACGGTTTATGTTCATTTGATTATATTGTCATGAAAAATTTATTAAATAGATAACGTACATGTTATAGAGGATAATAAATTATTGAATTGACATATTATGATGTTTACATGATGTAAACATAGATAGAAATAGGCATAGATCATTGCGAGAGCTTGTTTACTTTTGAAATGTAAACTATGATACGTAATGGAATTGAATGAAACGAAAATTTTATTATCGTGAAAAAGTAGTACTTAACATAGTAAGTAGATATTACATTGATGAAATACTAGAAAATTACAGGTTGTTATAGGCAGCCAAAGAAAGGAGTTCACCCTGAACTCTACTAAACTCATTAGAAGCAAGAAACTTCCAGACCAAATCCTGGAATTGGCCACGAAAAAAGGAGGCAAACTCCGGAGGAGTTGTTTTCAAGTGAAGGATCTCCTCATCTTTCTCAGCCTCAAGCACAGTGGCCTGATTAAGAGCGGCAGATAGACGAGTCACCTCGACATGCAGATTATCCAAACTTTTGGTAAGGGACTTGATCTTCTTCTTTCTCTCTTTTCCTTTAGCCTTGGACTTGGCAAAAGAAACATCTGAGGAAGAAAGTTTATCATTAAGCCCAGAAATCTGCTTCTTTAGGGTAGACACTTGAAGTTCTAACCCAGCCGCACCAGCAACCTTCTCCTTATAACCTTTCAGCCTAGAATCCGTTGACTGAACATACTCATGATGAGACTGAAGCAAACCACGATAACGAGCAAGAAGCTCACCACCATGAGACATCATCATATAATGTAGCACACTTATCTTTGCATTCAAATGATCATCAGACAACGCTTCAACTCGAACTATTTCTTCTGGAGTAGGAAACTGATCCACCATAGTTTTGCAAACAATAGGATCCTTGAAGACTTCCTTAGCCAAAACCCCGAAAGTAGGTCGGTACGAAGCATCCCACTCCTCACGAGTAAACTCGCAATTCCCAGCAATGCCATCTTGAGGATAGGTGGCATAATATGGACCAGCAGAAAAAGGGAAAAAGTCCGCATGAATAGCACCTCCAGACACATCTCTAAATGAAGGAACAGGACCGAAGGATGGTCTCGGTCGGCTCACACCAACGGACGGTGCATCAGCATCATCGGCCATGACTCCCTAACCCCGAGAATGTGCAAAACAGAGACACAGTAAGACAAGGAAAGAAGATAAGGACGAAAACAAATTAGAAATCAAAAATAATTACCTCGGGTGTTAGGACCTTCAGCAACGGGAGCAGTAGAGCTCCGACCCTGGTTCCCTAAGGAAGGGATCACAACAGCAGAACGAAGAGGAGTAACCAACAGAATCTCTACACAAGCATCATCATTACCATCACTTCCATCATCAGAATTGCCTACAAATAAACTAGGGCGATTAGTACTACCGGATGATTGAGCGAAGGTAGACCTAGTACGCTTAGCAACATGGCTCGAAGTGGCATCAGAAGTGGAGGCCTTTCGCTTCTGGGAAGCTTCAGCCTTAGCAAGAATATTAACACTAGGGGTACTCACAGCGAGATCCTTTGGAGTTGGATTCAGAATAACAACATCGACCACAGCAGGAGGAGTATAGTAAAAGGGAAACCTCTGAAGGGTTGGCCTAATATTAAGATGGGGCTCCTCCTGAACCTTAGCACCGGTTCACTCAGGCAAGCAAAGGAAATCATGAATATCCATAACTTAAAAAAAGGAAAACAACAATGAATACAAGCAAAAAAAAGGCAAAAATACAACAAAACATAGTTCAAACCCACCCCCATACCATTTCTATCGGCACCCCAAAGTACTGGATCACAAACATGGCTCTTCTAAACATGACTCAACCCAGATAAAACTAGCACACCCTTAGGCATATCCCTCAGCTTTATAACATGTGCACTCAACTGGCGTGCATCAACCATACTAAAAGAACCAGCAGCAGACCTTGGATCTTCAATACCTGTGTCCGGATGTCTCCAAACCATAGCATCCGAAATAGCCCGCCGATTAATTAAAAAGAACCCACTCTTCCAGTGCTTCATACAAGAGCGATTATCATCAATAAAAACCGGAGAAGGAGAACGACTCTCGGCAAAGGAAAACCAATCACCTTGTTTGCATAACGTTTGGAAAGCTCTAAACAATGTCATCGTAGGTTCTATCTGCAAAGACCGACAAAGCACTTCGAAAGTAATCATGTTTGATAAAGGCCAGAAGGAACGAAGAAAAAGGAATGCGAACGCCAGAAAAAATAAACATCCGATGATAAATACCAATGGCATCGTCCGGAAGCTTGGACATCACAAATTCTTCGAAGGCAGCCGAGGGTGAAGATCACGCGGTATCTTATATCTAATGATCAGATCATTTAGGTCATCTTGGGTGAGTCGGGAATGGTACAGATCCATATCTTTTTTTTAGCCATAATTGAAAAAGTAAAAAGGAAAGAAAAAAAAGGCACATAGGAAAGGGAAGAATCCGAAGCAAAGTAAGCAGCGGCATAAAGTAAAAATGATAGCTCCAGAAACAATATGTGTTTTTTACTATAGCAAGAGTAAAGTAAAAAGGTAAAAAGAGGCTGCTATTTATAGGGAAAAGAGGAAAAGACACGATGGTTGGGAAGTTATCACATGACACGTTGCAAAGAAAATGTGTGGATAAAAGCCAAGCCACGTGCAGAACATTAATGACACAGACCACATTTAAGTCTAACACTGTCAAGCTAGCTCAGCAGATACTTGACTAGAAGGACATGATGAGGTATAGACTCCCCCGGACGTCCGAAGAAGAAATATAGCTTAGATACTCCTGCCAAAATAGCACGGGCTAAAACTAAATAAACACTTCAGAGAAGCTGACTAGTCGAAGGGCATGTCAGGTCCGGAGTCATCACCAGAACTCTAAAGAAGTTGGTATGTTGAAGGACATATCAGGTTCGGAGTTATTAGCTCCGTCTTAATGCAGCGGTATCTAAGGACAATCCGAAAAAGGTACAGTTCTTGCGAAGGACCATTGTCCTTGTAATGACATGTAGCTGACAAATTATACCAAGAGAGAGCCCCACGATTATGTCTTGTAGCGAATCCCAAATAGTATAAAAGGAGAGTTCATTTCCCTAGGACTGGACACATAACACCTACTCTGGACCATACTTTATATTCTCCACATTTATCTCATATCACCGTACTTACTCTTACGCCGGAGTTGGCCTCGGATTTACACCCAGGGGCGAGCTAACGGTGTTCTTTCTTATTTTCAACTAGGAGACGAAGGATTAAGCTCCGGATGAACCAAGCTGACTCAATACTCATTACCGCTGAGGTTACTTTTACCATGCCCAAGTAGCCCACGTAAATTTACCTCAATAACCAGTCTTTCGTCTGGTGTCATGGTTCGTCTCTTATGGACCACCGGCTCGACGAGGGGGTATATCTTTAGTTGATGCTCCATGAAGAATCACGAAACGGCTGTTCTCTTTGATCCGGTCCAAGCGAATACCTCCATGTTTTCCCGGAGAACGTTTGTTAATAGCCGTTTGTAATCAGTTGTCAACATGGTACCCATTGTTACATACTGGTTCGGACGTTCATGGCTGATGGTGAATACTTCATCTGTGTTTTCCCTGCCGCTTGTTTTTTCAAGCAGCATCGGACCTAAGTTAGGCCCTCGGCCGGAGCTGCTCTTTGTTCTTAGTATTACTTGTTCTCTTATCCTGGACATTTTCTCTTCACCTTGACGCCACTGCATCTCCTTCCATGCATGAACCTTGCACCCTTTCCAGGTGTCTGCATTCCCATAGAGCCTCTCTTTTGGTTTCCATTGTTATGATTCCTTGGTTAGTGGGGAATTTAATCACAGAATGGATGGTAGAACCTACCGCTCCGAGGCTTCTCTTTCTGGTCCTTCCTATTATGACTTTGTATGGCGAACGACATTTTATTATTGCGAACTACATTAGCACCGTTTTGTTTCTTCCTGCCTTTCCCATGGTTACTCGAAGATCTATTATTCTCAGAGGATGATACATTTCTCCTGAAAAACCTACCAACGGAGCTCTGCATCTTCTGAGTCTTGACCGGATGTTAACATTAAGGCTTTTGAAGAAACGTTCATACGTGATCTCTAACGAACTCCCACCGTCAACAAGAATCCTCCGGACCTAATTGCCTTTAATTACTCCTTCTAGTATGATGGGTTCATCCGTCAGCTGATTCCGGGGGATCGCTGGGAAGGTGAGTTCATTTGTTAGACCGGACCTTTCTTCTTCAAAAGGCCTCTTGCGATTTCCTCATTCCTTTATCATCTTTATGACCTTTACATTGTTCCTTCCCTGGCTCCCATTCTTCTGGTTGTTCCGGCAGATATCTTTTACCAGATGGGCCAACTTCCCTGAGGTCACAACTTCCTTTATTTTCTTTTTTAACTGATAGCAGTCATTGGTGTTGTGATCCCTGTCCTCGTGGTAGTCACAAAATTTGTTCAAGTTTTGTTTTTCATGGGTTCCGATTAAAGGCGGCGGCTCTGGGAAGCTCACACTTTCCATGGCTAAGATCTCTTTAGGAGTCTTGATAAGTGGGATGAAAGTATCTTTTCGGGGATAAGGAGTGTATATCCCCATGTTTCTTCGTGTTTCTCTTGGGCCGCCTCTATTTCTAGCGTTTTCGAGCCCTTCGAACCATGACGAATAAATATACCCTTTGTCCCCCTGAGAAGGACAGACCATTTCTGCTGACCCCGCGACCACTTATCCTTTAATGAAGGCTCTGACTCTTTCGAACATCTCATCCACCGTCTTGGGTATTTTGTCGTTGAGCTTTTTGGCGAGTTCCAGATGACCATGACCATGCATAAAAGCTGAGATACGTAGAACCGGAGGAACTCCCTTTATATGTGAACTTTCAGATTTGAACCGATCCATGAAAGCTTGCAAGCCCTCGTTCTGCCTTCTCTTGATGCTGTGAATTTCTGTAGGGTCTTTGGAATATCTCTTCTGTTGTGAAAATTCCTCCAAGAACTTTTGACTTAATTCTTCGAAACTGTCTACACTTTTAGGGTCCAAATCATCAAACCAGTTTTGTGCCGCTCCACCTAGGGTTTGACGAAACATTTTGCACCAAACGGGCATCGACCACTCTTCTTGTTCGGCCGCCGCCAAGAAGATGCCTAAATGGTCCTTTAGATCTTTGTTTCCCTCATATACCCTGATGTTCCGAGGGAGCTTTGCCCTCCGATGATATTTGAAACGAGTGATTCTTTGGGTAAAAGGAGTAGGCTTAGGCCTTTTGTAGGGTGAGTTCAGGTCTTCATATGTGTCCTTTGAACCTTCCACATATTCAGAGTCCGAGCTTGTCTCCTGGTGTCCGGACCTTTTCCCTCTGGGCTTGGACCTTACCCTTCTTGCCTTCTCCTTGGTCATGCTCCGGTCTTTCAGCCTTCTTGACCTTCTTAAGTGTGCTGGTTCTTTGCTCTTGGAGGGAGTCCTCTGAGTTTTACTGGCAGAGCGAGTTTGCTCGTAAGTGTCAAATGTGCTTGAAGATTCGAGAGATAATCGATCGGAAAAACCTCTTGCTAGCGACCTGGCCGGAGCTTCTTTGTCAGAGTCGGCATAGGCAAGTCTTCTTGGTGTGGCTTTTACCTTGGCTTGCTGGTCATGTTCTTTGATCATGGTTCTTAATACATCAATGTTTTCTTTGATGAAGGTCGAAGAAGGGGAAGGGGTTTTATGCGCTTGTAAGACTGGTTCGGTGGGTCCCCTATGGGCTTCCGTTCCTATGTTTCTTGTTTCCGCCCCCCGAATTTCCTCCTTAATAGGTTGCGAGTCAACCATGCCTTCTTCGGTTTTTCTTCTTTGGGTAGATTGGGATGCCAGGTCCCACGGATGGCGCCAAATGTTGAGGTAAATTTACGTGGGCTATTGGGCTTGGTAAAAGTGACCTCAACGGTGATGAATACTGAGTTCATATTGGTTCCTTCGGAGCTTAATCCTTCGCTCCTAGCTGAAAATAAGAAAGAACACCGTTAGCTCGCCCCGGGGTGTGAATCCGGGACCAACTCCGGCGTGAGAGTAAGTATGGTGATATGAAATAAATACAGAGAATATAAAGTATGGTCCAGAGTAGGTGTTATGTGTATCGTCCTGAAGAAATTAGCCAGCCCTTTATACTATTTGGGATTCGCTACAAGACATAACCGTGGGGCTCTCTCTTGTTACGAACTATCAGCTACGTATCATTCCAAGGACTGTGGTGCTTCACAAGGACTGTACCTTTGTCGTGTTGTCCTTTGATATCGCTGCATTAGGACGGAGCTAATAACTCCGAACCTGATATGTCCTTCGACACACAAGCTTCTCCGGAGTTCTGGTGGCGACTCCGGACCTGACATGTCCTTCGACAAGTCAGCCTCTTCGGAGTATTTATTTAGTTTTAGCCCGTGCTAGTTTGGCAGGAGTATCTAAGCTACATTTCTACTTCGGATGTTCCGAGGGAGGCTATACCTCATTAGGGTTATTTGTTTATTTTTTAAAGTTATAAAAAAAACTTGTAAATTTATAAATTTACACTTAACTCCATATGATTTATTTAAAATAAAATCCACTAAAGTTTTATTAATTACCTCCTATTTTTTCAAGGTTTTTTTCACAAATATTTTTATTTGTTTTTTTCCATTATATTTCTCCAAAAGTTTTTTTCAATTTTGAGCAAATTGATTCAATTTTGACTTTTTATTGATCAATCAAATCGTACGATTTTGCTTACGTGACAAAATCAAACGTTCTGATTAATACATTTTTTTTCTCTTAAAATTCAATTTGATTGAAAACTTCAAAATGATGTAATTATTTTATTATATAAAAGATTTCATATTCGACTTCATATGTCATCTAATATTCTAATAACCTCATCTCCATCTCTATACATTAAAGTTTTTTTTTTAATACTAACTACAAAACCTACTCCTTAATCTATCTAAAGACACATAATCGATAAATTTAATATGAAACATCACTTAAAGAGAGAAAGGCTAAAATAATTGTGGATAGTGGTTAACATCACACTCCATTATCGTCACCTTGTCAGTGAATTTAACGAGTTATACGTGTCTCTTCAACCGAATTTGAAACGAACTTGGTTCAAAAGATGTGACACACAATAAACTTTGGAATAGGAAGGTGCGCAACGACTTTCGACAAGATATCGTGAGGCATTTATGAAAACCTTAATTACTGAATTTTGTATATTTTTTATCAATATATGGTTCTATTTAATGCATCATTATTTTTATGTTATTTTTTAATTGAGTGTCCTTTTTTATTTATATTAATTGAACTTGAGTTATATTGTTTTACTTAATTTAATATATTGTGGTCCATGAGTGTTTTATAACTTGAGTTATGGAAGGAAGTTGTTTTTATAGTGACATATATATTCTCGGCTATAAAAAAAGCAGAAGTGATAACATTTTTTGTTATAACACGATCCTTACTCTCGCACAAAATACTTTTCAAGTCTCTATGAAATTACTAGTACACAGCCCCTTATTAAACTAACCATACTAATCAAGTGTATCTCCATCGTATCAAAATAAAATCATAAAAATACTTGTGTCATACATGTTCTTTATCCTAATTAACCAACATAAAGTCGTGTGAATTACGTGTTAAGAATACTCCTATATATAAAATACTGATTAAAAAAAGACTCCTTATTTATACCCTTTTAAAGTCAACCATGTACACTCAGATTCTTCGCAAATTTTGGTCAATTCGAAGGATCTTTTTAGGATTAGTTCCTTGGTGTGGAAGGGAATATCTATAATAAGTATGCGTTATAAACGCTAACCATTACTTAAACACCTTTATACAACATATCCAGCCATATTTGCCAAGCAAAAAAAAAATGATAATGGTGGAGCATGAACGAAAACAATCAATCTCACAGAGTTCTGGAATGTCAACTACTGCTAGTGCTTGCAAATACTGCATAAACAATGACTGTGGTGGCGATACGAGCGCAACAAGAGTACTACCATGCATCCACAAGTTTCACCATACATCTACCAACAACTGGCTTTTATGCAATGAAAGGTGCTCAATTCACAGCCATGCGGTTTATACGAGACATGTACGCGTTTCTAATGCATATTATCAAAGGCCACGTTGCCTATGGGTTTGCCAGCTGATGGAGTTACTCAAAGCTCTCTTTTTCAAAAGTGAGTGATCGAGCATGTATGAGGACTGGTTGGTACTTGTACTTGATGAGCTGATTATGGAATGGATGGAGTACGTTATATATGATAGTCGTGGGTGTTGAAGGCACGCGCGGCTTCGTGGGTTTCCTTTTATTTTCAAGGGTTGTGTGGCAACGGATGGGCGCGGGTTGCTAAGGTGTGTGTATATATATATATATATATATATGTGTTGTTTGCAAGTGTGTTTGAGTCTGCAGGTGTTGGTGAGAGTTCATATACGTTTTGATTACATACATGTAAGGTGAAGTATGTTAATTTATAAATTTCATATTCTAGCAATGCAAAAAACATATTATATGATGTTCAAGGTGCTTGCCAGTCAAGGTGTGTATGTTTGCAGGTGTGTTTGTGTGTGGTCAATGTATGTTTGTGTTTGCAAATGTTGGTTGATACTTATTATCGCGGACTATTGTAGATTGTTTCGTACTATAGAAATGCAAATTTGATGAATACTGAGAATTAGCAAGGTTTTATACTTGTGGTTTGAGAATTAGGAGTGTAGTAATCGTGGCCGGTCTCTAGCTAATTATATTGGTATCTTGCAGGTGTCATAAGTGTTGTTAAAACGATGGAAATGAAGGCGGGAAATGAAAACAAGATACAAAGCATTTCAGCTACTCAAGCTCAATCTATCCGGCATTAATAACGACTATCAAATCATACCTTAGTACTAAAACCATACGACTGCAAAAGTATGTACGACCCGTTTATGAGTTAGTGAGTTACATACCATAAGTCATCAAGTTGATGAGCAATTGTAAGTTAATCAACCAAGATTTCTAGCAAGATCAGACTATTTTCATCAAGTTTTTTTTTACCTACAACCACTGTAAGTAGTAGAAGTAAATCTAACAATCACAAAATTGCAGTTCCAAAGGTTAAAATCAAATAAACTTCAACTCAATAAGCAATCATTATTTTTGTAACGTCGATTCAGAACAAATTTTTGAATTGAGCATAATTAGGGCTTGTTCTATTTACCGATTTTGGGGAGCTATAATGAAGTGATAAAGAGGAGTAAAAAAACATATTAGCGGAGATAATACTACACGAGACAAACAAAATGACGTAAAACAAGAAAATTTAAAAAATAATTAGAAAAAAAAAAGAAAACATATTTTTGAGTTAATTACAAACGGTCGTTAGTCAAAAGGACTAACGGTGCAAGAGATGACTCTAAAACGTATGATAATGAAACAGAATTTGAAAGTTGGATGAGTATTGTGGTACTTTTTGAGTTCGTGTCTGATAATGTCTCAAATAAGAAAGTACGTTGCTATTAAATGCTATTAACCCAAAATAAAATTATTAACTTTGACATTACAACTTGAACTTAACAATATGTCCAAACAATACGTTTTCAGTCACTCGGAATTTTAAAAATTGAGTTTGTTTCGATTTATAACCATCAAAGAAAGACACTCGAGAAGACAAGATAAAAAAGTGATCACACTTGTTGAATTTTGTATACGAGTAAATGTTCATCCACAATGAACCAAGTGGGATCTCAAACTAGTGGGCAGTGCAACGTTCGGTTTGGTCGGATTTTTGGTTAAAATCGAAACCAAACTGAAATATCGGTTTTTATAAAACCAAAAACCGAAACCGCTCGGTTTTTGGCGGTTCGGTTTTCTGGTTTTTTCAGTTCGGTTTGTCGGTCTTTTCGGTTTCAAACTATTTAAATCAACACCACTAAAGAAACGACCTCGGATGGACTCCATACGTTGAAGGACTTTCATTGGCACCTTGAAGATTGACATATGATAAATTGGCATGGTCCCTGATGCCGCCTTTTTTTTGAACGGCAAATTTATTGAAAACCACTAGCAAGAAGCTAGAAAATTCCAAAAAAAGTAAATAAGGGTGTTGAAGCCAACTAGCCCATGAGAAAGTACTTTTACATCTAGCACTACACCAAGTAAAAGAGCACGTAACAATATCATCAAAAAGAACTTCTTTCCGAGGTTTATTTGACGCAAACAACAGAAGGTTTCTAAAATTCCAAATACTCCACCAAGCAGTGTAAAAAACTCCTTCTAAAACTCCTTTAGAACTAGAGGACATCCGCAACGATTTGAACCAATTCAGCCATGAAGCATAAAAATCGAGAGGGGTCCAAGTCAAGTTCCACCATCTGCAAACTAAACGAGACACGCCTATCACCAAATTACAAGAGAACAAAGTATGTCCCAGGTCTTCTTGAACAATATTACAAGATGGACAAGAGAACGAGGGCACAGGCACACCCCTGCTAACCAAGTTGAACTGAGTAGGAAGACGATCAAGAGACACATTCCACGCAAAAATGTTAACCTTAATCGGGATCGACTTAACCCACCTCGTGGGAGAAACATCTTTCGGAAGGAAAGTTTCATCAATCAAGTTGCGAACATCTTTAACTCGAAAATCACCATCTCCATTCAAATCCCAAAAGTATGTATCTTCATTGCTTGATAAAATCACTGATCCAAGGATACTCATAATATCAGAAAGCTGTGTAGATTCAATTCCTCCTCTAATGACACGACGAAAAGAAGAAGTGAAAGAATCACTCATCTTGGACGTCACGGAGCACTCTTTATTAACATCCAAAGCATATAAGCGCGGAAACTTATCGCAAAGACGACAATCACCAATCCATAAATCTTTCCAAAAACTTGTGCTCCTGCCATTACCAATTCTAATTTTACAATGAGAAATTAAGTCAATACCTTGAGCCTTAAGCACATCAACTTCCTTAATGATAGTGCTCCAATTCGAAGGGTGGGCAGCAGCTAGACCCTGACCATACGAGCCATGAATGGCGAGAATAGTACGAAACCAAAGGGATTTGTCGCGAGAAAGGAAACGCTGAACTAAATTTCTACAATTATACACATATAAATGAGACACACACATATGCACGTGAAAATACAAATAGTATGATTATTGTCATATATGTAATACTCCCTCCGTTCCATTTTAATTGTCAACGTTTTCTTTTTGGGATGTCCCAATTTAATTGTCCACTACTAAAAATAGATAGTGAAGTTTGATCAAGTTTACAATATTACCCTTATTTGAAATTATTATTACAAACTTTAAAGAAGACTTTAATTAAATAGTTAAGGGTAAAACTGTCTTTCTGTCAAAAAGTAAGAAAGAGAAAGCATTAATAAATGCACTTTTCTTAAACTGTGTATTTTTTGTCGGGGGGACAATAATTTTGGGACGAATGGAGTAATATATTGTCAAGTAAACACACGTAAATGACAAACACATATATAAACTTTAAGATATATATTATAATTTCATCCACAAAATAAATATGAGCTTAAAAATTGGATTTATTATTTATTTGTTTATATTATATTAAAGGAAATGCTAACAGCAGCCCTAAGGGTTGTTGATAACAACTATTTTTCCACAAAATGTTTTTATTTATGTAATGTTTAATAATGTTTAAGTTTTATGTAATTTTTAAGTTTTATGTAATGTTTAATATGTTTTAATAGAATAAAATTTAATTTGAGTTTATTTAAAAAAAATGCTATGACACCAGAATTCTGGTGTCAAACCACTCCCACTGAATTCTGGTGCCATGGCATTTCTGGTGCCAAACTCCATTTTGCTGACGTGGCACCACTTTTGAAGTTTGGCACCAAGAGTTTGGCACCACGACTCCCTGTGCTCTTAAGAGCAAGGGGTGTAATGGCTAAAAACCGTTAGCCATTTGGGCCCCACTTCGTGCCACATCACCGCTACCTCATTTCAACACAACAACTCAAAATACCCCATCACTCATAATTTAGCCACTTGGGTCTCACCACTTACAAATTTATTTATTTTTCTCATTTTTTCACACATACTAAATTTATTTCATTAAAAACACACGGAAAAGAAAATACAATACGCAATAAAACTACAACAATACGAAAATTAAAAACACTACGACACGATAATGAAATTAATCTGTTTCGTATTCCGAATCAGATTGCGCCCCAAATTCCAACGTGAATAACTCATATTCAGCTTTTTGTTGCTTCATTTTCTCCTCCAACTCCTTTTCAGCTCTTGCTTTTTCTTTCAGTGTTTGTCTTAATGCCTCTTCATCCTGAAGTTCAAGTAGTTCCTGATACTCTTTGTCAGTAAGAAATCCTTTAGTATGTTGTTCTGATAACGGACCACCCCTATGGGTTTCTGAGTAAGGGAATTGCTTCGGTTGAGAGATTGGTTCCGTTGGTTTTTCGGGTGCCAGTGGTTGTGTGATTTTCTTATCAGACATGGTGAGATTTTGAAATTGTGTTTGAATGTTGGAAAAAAAGTGACGGGTAGAGTTGGTATTTATAGGGGGTGGGAAACGTAAAGGAGTTGGTATTTATAGGAGGGAACGAAAAGGAGTTGGTATTATTTGAGATAACCAAACAAATTTACTCTCAATTTGATTTTCTATTTTTGCAGCCTTCCGATAAAGAGCAAGATTCATATCATAATCTTTATTAGATTCTTGTTTCAAAAAAGTGTCGATCAAAGCACGGCTCTCGTGCGTAATGTCGTAGCATTTCTCGTATGCTTTTCTAAAATCGCTTTTCGCCGCGCTTGCATTTTCAAAATTGCCACGGTAAACTCCATACGTGCTTTCTGAGAATAATATATGCGTCATAAATTTTTGTAACCAAAGCTTGAATTTCATCGAAGGTGTGTGTAAGTGGACAAGCCATATTATATTTTTTTTTGAGGATAAAGTGTGAAAAGTTAAGGTAAAATATGGTGTTATTTATAGAATAAAAAGTGGGTATTAATTTAAAAGTGGGTATTAATTTAAAAGTGGGTAGGAATTTAAAAAATATAACGTATATAATTTTTGTCGTGACCTGCGTTGGAGAAACGGCTATTTGAGCCTGGCGAGTAAGTGGCGATGTGTTTGGGGTATGGTGGCGATCGCCATTGGGCATGCCATGTCGGATTGGCGAGTTTTGCAAATCATCACACCGGATGCTCTTAACAACAACCCTAAGGGCTGCTGTTAGTAAAACCCTTATATTAATTATATATTTTTATAAAATTGGTTTGGTTCGGTTTGGTTTTTGCTGTTCGGTTTTTCGACGAAAACCGAAACTGAACCGTAATTTTTTGATTTTTGAAAAATTAAAAACCGAACCATCGGTTTCTAGTTTCGGTCGGTTTTTACGGTTTGATTTTTTCGGTTTTCGGTTCGGTTTCGGTTTTTTCGGTTTTTTTTTGCTCACCCCTACTCAAATCCAATCTATTATTGTAACGTAATTATTTTTACAATTCGCGTTTAATAACACATGTGTATCCAGGTTAAAAAAAAATAATATGTCTAAGTTAAACATGTTGAAAAATTATGATATGCATGGGCCCGAGCTGATGGCCCATTTAGCTATTATGGTTTTACCTTAGTTTGTCTTATAAATACTCTTGTACTCTTTTATCAATCAATCAAATTAAAGATTAAAATATGTCTTGTTCTTCTCTTCATTTTCTTAAGGAGCTAGCACATGTTTGAAGTGATGCCCTATCCCGATACAACCTCTAACAGGGTCGTATCAACTAGAGCTTTCATTGAGAGTCCTCGTTGAGGGCTTTCAATTTAAGGATAAAAAAAGCTACTGTTTATCGGTATTGTTCATGGGTACTATTTACGATACTGTTCATCAGGAACTATTTATAAAAAAATTAAAAAAATCCATTGCACGCATGGATGAACAAACAATTAGGGGATAGATGAAAGAACAACAAGATTGATCCGAGAAGATGGCACAGCAGCAGCAACAGCAAGCCGCGACGTTTCAAGCGCAGTTCGAGGCATTAAGGGCTGAGTTACAGGCCAGTCTGGGGCAGCTTCAAGGGTGACCAGGAGGTAACGGTGATCAAGGTGCGTCATTCTCGCGATCTATGCGGTTGGACGTTCCTAAATTTTCGGGAGTCGATCCAGAAAGCTGGATCTTTACGATTAATGAATACTTCTCATTGCTTAATACTTTCGTTGATCAACGTTTGCAGATTGTGGGTTTTAACTTGGAAGGTGCGACTGCGGAATGGTTTCAGTGAATGACAAGGAATGGTGTGATCACTACTTGGGCTAGGTTTGAGGAAAGCGTGAAGAATCCTTTTGGACCATCAAAATATGAAGATCCGAATGAGGCATTATCGAAGTTGTTGTAATTGGGCACGGTTGAGGATTATCAGCGAGAGTTTGAGAAACTCATGAATAGGGTTACGGATATACCAGACTCCTTGCTCATCTCATTCTATATTTCTAGGCTTAAAGTGCACTTGCAGCGAGAGTTATTAGTATCAAACCCCACTACCCTTGGCGACGTGTTTTTGTTGGCACGAAATATCGAGGCTCGTTTCGATGACCAAGCAGCTCTGATGGCGGGTACGTAGGCTGGATTGGAAGCTAACAAGGTGGTTAATGATGGTGACGAGTCAGAATCTTCAAGTCAGGTAACACCAACAAGCAATTCAGAATCTTCAGGTAAGGTAAAAGTGCTTAATTGGGTGCGGCAAGCGATTGATGCAGAAAGTACCTCTGATAATGATGCACGAGATCAAGCTGGTGAGTTAGAAACGAAGATGTTAGTGGATGGTAAACAAGATGAAAAGAAAGTGGTGGTTGTGGCCGATGAGCAAAACAGTGACGAGCCAGATGTGTTGGAAGGCAATGGGGTTATAGGTAATGAAAATAACAAAGGGGTTTATAAAGAAGTCCAATACTCTGTTTATACCCTACTAGTTCTTATTCCGTTCATGAAGCATCTTAATGACAAGTACATAAAGAAAAATATAAAGCCTGTAATGCAAAGAAGATTATGAGATCCCGGAATCAAGATTTTTTTTAGACATCACCTTGAGGACGAAGTGGTTTCGAAGGAGTAGAGAGTGTTACGCCAGTGTGTAGGAGGACGGACGACCTGAACGGCCCAAGAGGGAGAAGTCCAAGCCCGTATAGCATAAAGATTATGTCATATAATCTATCCTTATTTAAGTGTCATTATTTAAGAATGTCTTCATATCTGTCCTCTGAACCTTCCCCATATTCAGAGTCCGAGCTTGTCTCCTGGTGTCCGAACCTTTTCCCTCTGGGCTTGGACCTTATCCTTCTTGCCTTCTCCTTGGTCGTGCTCTGGTCTTTCAGCCTTCTTGACCTTCTTAAGTGTGTTGGTTCTTTGCTCTTGGAGGGAGTCCTTTGACTTTTACTGGCAGAGCGAGTTTGCTCGTAAGTGTCAAATGTGCCAGAAGATTCGAGAGAGAATCGATCGGAAAAACCTCTCGCTAGCGACCTGGCCGGAGCTTCTTTGTCAGAGTCGGCATAGGCAAGTCTTCTTGGTGTGGCTATTACCTTGGCTTGCTGGTCATGTTCTTTGATCATGGTTCTTAATACATCAATGTTTTCTTTGATGAAGGCCGAAGAAGGGGAAGAGGTTTTATGCGCTTGTAATACTTGTTCGGTGGGTCCCCTATGGGCTTTCGTTCCTACGTCTCTTGTTTCCGCCCTTCGAATTTCCTCCTCCATAGGTTGCGAGTCAACCATGCCTTCTTCAGTTTTTCTTCTTTGGGTAGATTGGGATGCCGGGTCTCACGGATGGCGCCAAATGTTGAGGTAAATTTGCGTGGGCTACTTGGGCTTGGTAAAAGTGACCTCAACGGTGATGAATACTGAGTTTATCTTGGTTTCTTCGGAGCTTAATCCTTCGTCTCCTAGATGAAAATAAGAAAGAACACCGTTAGCTCGCCCCAGGGTGTGAATCCAGGACCAACTCCGGCGTGAGAGTAAGTATGGTGATATGAAATAAATGAGGAGAATATAAATTATGGTCCGGAGTAGGTGTTATGTGTATCGTCCTGGGGAATGAGCCCTCCCTTTATACTATTTGGGATTCGCTACAAGACATAATTGTGAGGCTCTCTATTGTTATGAACTATCAGCTATGTGTCATTTCAAGGACTATGGTCCTTCACAAGGATTGTGCCTTTGTCGTGTTGTCCTTTGATATCGCTCATTAGGACGGAGCTAATAACTCCGAACCTGATATGTCCTTCGACACACCAGCTTCTCCGGAGTTCTGGTGGCGACTCTGGACCTGACATGTCCTTCGACAAGTCAGCCTCTCCGGAGTATTTATTTAGTTTTAGCCCGTGCTAGTTTGGCAGGAGTATCTAAGCTACATTTCTACTTCGGATGTTCCGGGGGAGACTATACCTCATTAGGGTTATTTGTTTATTTTTTTAAGTTATAAAAAAAACTTGTAAATTTATAAATTTACACTTAACTCCATATGATTTATTTAAAATAAAAACCACTAAAGTTTTATTAATTACCTCCTATTTTTTCAAGGTTTTTTTTCACAAATATTTTTATGTGTTTTTTTCCATCATATTTCTCCAAAAGTTTTTTCACTTTTGACCAAATTGATTCAATTTTGACTTTTTATTGACCAATCAAATCGTACGATTTTGCTTACGTGACAAAATCAAACGTTCTGATTAATCCATTTTTTACTCATAAGATTCAACTAGTTTTAATGCCCGTGCACGCACTTAGACATTATGTTTTTTTAAATATAAATATAATTTTAATTTTTTCTGTTTTATAAGTTATGTATAAAGTATTATCGAAATCATATGAAGAGAATAGATTTATTAAATTTTTTATATATTATGTAGTAGGATAATTAGTAATTTTTTTCTTTAGATTTACCTGTTTTCGGACTCGATATTGTGAGCCAACTAATCCCAGGGAGACTACCCTTTTATGTAGCCCGAAGTTGACTCAAGTGAACATCTGATGCCATAAAGGGATTAATCTTCTCCTCGTTATATTCGAACCATTGACTTTCACTTTAAAATACATGTCAATGAAATAAATACTTTTTCAGAAATTCAATTGTTAGAATTTTAGTACGTATTAAACTAAAAGAAAAGAAAATGTAATTTCTTCCAAACCCATTAATAAATAGCTTATAAAACCCTTTTTCTTTATTTACGATAATTTATGTGCTTCGGTGTAGTCTATTTGGTTGTACAACATGATTTTATGCCGATAATGAAAAATCCACTAAAAAGTCTTCGGCTAGATTTGGGATGTGATTAAATAATGTTAAATCTTGTTTGAAATAAGAATTATTTGCGTTGTATTTTAAAATATAAAGTTTAAAGGGTTATTTGTTTATTTTTTAAAGTTATAATTAAATTTGTAAATTTATAAATTTACACTTAACTCCATATAATTTATTTAAAATTAAACCATTAAAGTTTTATTAATTATCTCATATTTTTCAAGTTTTTGTTTTCATAAATTTGACACATATATTTTTATGTGTTTTTTTTTTCTACATCAAATTTCTCCAACAATTTTTTTTAATTTTGACCAAAGTGATTTAATTTTGACTTTTTATTAACCAATCAGATCGCACGATTTTGCTTACGTGGCAAAATAAAGCTTTCTGATTGGTCTAATTTTTTAATTCATAAGATTCAATTTGATAGAAAACTCAATTCTTTTATTATATAAAAGATGTGTCGTGACTAGTTGACTATATGGAATGAAGATTTGCAAGAAGAGCTGGACTCAAACTTTTTGTGGGCTCATAAGAAATTAAGAACTGTTGAAATATTTCTTATTTTGAGTAGTTAAAATATCCCAAATTTCTGAGCCCAAATTGTTGGCCTGTCTTTGTTTGATTATGATATTCAGATTGTAAATTTGTAACGACTGACTAATCGTATTTTCAATCAGAGTGTGATATGTTTTTATTTTTTTATTTTTATAACGATGTAGGAAAGCCCGTTTCTTTTATTACATAAGTAAT
>BQNB010114276.1:5217-21783 GCA_026074375.1 Tanacetum coccineum
TTTTCTATGATTATGATTGTTGTATCCATGAAGTAATACCCCAGATTAGCTTCCGTTGCTATATTATAAAAATGGAGGTGTTACATTCCACTCCCTACTAATATCAAAGGTGTTAGAAGCTTTCTGGGACATGCCGGTTTTTACCGACGTTTCATTAAAAACTTCTCAAAAATTGCTCGACCTCTAACTAAGCTACTCGAAAAAGATACTCCATTTGAGTTCGACGATGAATGTCAAAAAGCTTTTGAATCATTGAAAAAGAAACTCACATGTGCTCATCTGATCGTAAGCCCAAATTGGAATCTTTCGTTTGAACTTATGTGTGATGCAAGTGATTTCGCAGTTGGAGCCATCTTAGGTCAAAAAGATGGTAAAAAATTTCACCCAATCTACTTCGCAAGCAAAACCCTTAATCCAGCTCAAGAAAAATACACCGTAACCAAAAAAGAATTTATGGCTGTAATTTTTGCATTTGACAAATTCAGATCCTATCTTATTTTCTTAAAAACTATTGTTCACACTGATCATTCAGCTCTAAGGTACTTATTCAAAAAGAAAATGCTAAACCACGCCTTATTCGACGGATCTTACTTCTGCAAGAATTTGACATAGAAATCAAAGACAGAAAAGGAATAGAAAATGTTGCAGCCGATCACTTATCCCGAATCGAAAATGATGAAACAAGCGATGACAGTGAAGTCGATGATAACTTTCCTAGAGAAACTCTCATGGAAATCAACACCGTTAGTGAACCTTGGTTCGCAGACTTTGTAAATTACATAGTCGGTAATATTATACCAAAAGGAATGACGTACCAACAAAAGAACAAATTCTCTTCTGACCTCAAACACTACTTTTGGGAGGAACCTTACCTTTTCAAATTATGTTTCGACGGTATGATCAGACGCTGTATATCTAGACCAGAAACCCGAACTATTTTAGATCAATGTCACCACGGACCAACCAGATGGACATTATGGACCCAACATAACTGCTAAAAAAGTTCTTGATTTAGGATTTTATTGTCCAACAATCATCAAAGAAGCTTATACTCTAGTTCTCTTATGTGAAGCATGCCAAAAGACCAGAAATATATCAAAACATGATGAGATGCCCTTAAACAACATTCAAGTATGTGAAATTTTTGACATATGGGGTATTTACTTTATGGGACCATTCCCGAAATCATATAAGTTTGAATACATTCTAGTCGTATGTGAATACTATACTAAATGTGCCGACAGCTCAAGCTTTACCAACCCAATATGCCCAGTATATTCCACCTTTCTGAAGAAATGATTATGCCGTTTCGGAATGCCCAAAGCTCTAATCAGTGACCAAGGTACTCACTTCTGTAACAAAATAATGGAAAAAACCATGAAAAGATATGGAGTTAACCACCGCTTCTCTACATCTTATCACCCTCAAACTAGTGGTCAAGTTGAAAACACGAATAAAGCTCTCAAGAGAATTCTTGAAAAAAACTGTTAAAGACAATCCTGCTATTTGGTCAAGAAAACTTGATGACGCTCTATGGGCTTTTTGCACTGCCTATAAAACACCTACTAGTACTACACCATACAAACTAATCTATGGAAAGAACTGCCACTTACCATTCGAAATTGAACACCGTGCATACTGGGCACTGAAGAATTGTAACCCATATCTCATCATTGCTTGTGAGAAAAGAATGTTTCAGTTACACGAGTTAGACGAACTTAGATACCAAGCCTATGAAAACTCTCGTCTATACAAGGAAAGAACCAAAGTCTGGCATGATAGAAAATTAAGAATGAGAAAAGAATTCAAACAAGGAAATAAAGTTCTTCTCTTTCACTCAAAATACAAATTTAAAACAACTGAAGCTCAGATCTATATAGTTAGGACCATATGTAGTGAAACATCAATATCCATCTGAATATGTTGAACTTTATGGAAAAGATGGAAAGACGTTCATAGTCAATGGCCATCGACTCAAACTATATCATGAAGAATACAATAACTTAAGGGAGGCAGTTACTCCTTTCTTCCCAAAAGAATGACTCTCGAAGTACGAGTCTAGCTAACGTCTCTCTTAAAAATTAAGTGCTTCTCGGGAGGCAACCTGTGCTTCACTTAAGTGTGGAGGAGTCCCTCCTCTATTCTTCTACTAACATCTTTTATTTATTTTCTAAAAAAATCAACAAAAATATTTTATTTTTGTGTGCTTTTGTATGCTTACTCTTATGCAGGTACTTTAACCTTAAGATATGGAAAATTACGAAGTATGCTCAAGATAGCTCTACTACAGCTATGCATTTCTCTATGCCTCGGGAAGTACCGTTCTCCTTTAATTTTCCCTATTTTATCTCTATTCTATCATTATCACATTTGAGGCAATGTTCACTTTAAGTGCTGGGGGGAGCCAAATCGGAAAAATTATTCATATCCTCTATGTTTGCCTTGTTAAAAACTTCCAACTGATATTTTATGAAAATTCTAATTATATGTTTTCAAATTAAAGTAAAAAATATCTTAGTAACAATCCAAACCGGAGTTTGACAGTATAGCAACACGCCCCAGCCACTAAAAAAGATTTGAAGATTTTAAGCCTTTAGAATATACGAGTATCCACTTTTGATACATAAGATAATTGATGCCTTTAGCTTGTTCAAGTTAAGGTTTGAATGCAGTCATATGTGTCTATTCCGTCGTTACAGATGTGTACGTATGGTCTTTGTCGCCTTTTCTGGAACATTGGTATTGGTTGATAATTATGTTTGAGAGAGCCGCTAATTTAGAAGCTCTAGAACTTGTTGCTATAATCATCATTTACTAGACCGAAGCCTATCACATGAAATGTATCCCGCAAATCCTTGGTACTTCTGCAAGCACTCCTTTTAAATGAGAGAGCCTATATAGACTAAAAATCTGAAAGTTTTTGAATGAAGAAATCTCTGTGCAAGCCTAAGTTACCATTTAACAAAAAAAGAATCTATATATTATTTATAGTAAGTTCAAAAGAAATATAATGGCTTATGTTCGGGTGACGCATGAAGATTGGATCCCTCTAGTAACTAAAAGTTCCGCCCTTACGTATTTAGGTGTTTAAGTACAAGCCCTATGGGGTACTGTCTAGATTATGTCTGTGCAAATTGAGTGTTCTTCACAAATATCATATATTAAACCCTATCTGGGTGGCTGAGTGAATTTAAAATCAAACACAATCCCTGTGTGAGATGCTATGTTATATGTCTATGCCTGAAAAGTTATCTAAAATGAAAACTCTTATAAAAATCCAAATTTTCTTCACGTCACGACAAATGATTTTATTTTTCACTTCCATTGCTTGAGGGCAAGCAATAAGCTAAGTGTGGATGGATTTGATAACGCCCAAATTATACATATTTCTATGGCGTTATTTATGTATATTTGATAATTTCTCGTGAACTTTTGGTACTTAATTAGCTTGAATTGCTTATAGGTCCACTTGAAGACACTACAGGCCCAAGCTCAAGAATCTTTACACTTTGGGAGGCAAATACAAGAAAAGAAAGATTTCTAGCTAAAGTTCATGAAGTCCGACGCACTTATAATATTGTGCGCCGCACTTTCCTTTGAAGCCAAAACCGCCGTACTTTCTCCCAAAGTCTGAAGAATTAAAGTCTAATAAATGCTATCGCATTAACTCCTCAAAACCGCCACACTTATTTGTAAGTTCGTCGCACTTCCAGTAAAAGCCATTAAATGCTATCGCATTAACACCCAAAGTTCATCGCACTTTTTCCAAAGTGCGTCGCACTTTGTACCCAAATTTGCCTATAAATTAAGGACGGATTTTCATCTCAAAGAAACTCATTCCTCACTATCCATCTCATTCTACAAACCATCTCACACACATACTTCCCTTTCACTAAGAAACACCTCTATCTTTGAAGGAAAAGATCTAACGATCAAGAACGAAGATGATTTTCTTACCTAGTTATTGAAATAATGGAAGTTTATGTAAAGTGTACTTTTGTTATGAAATCTTTAGCCATGAGAGGCTAAATCTCTCATGACTTCTTGGTGAAGTTACGATAATGAATAAGTGTTTGGTATGATCTTGATCGCTTTAATCTTATGCTTATGGTGCAAACCTGTTATATCTTATCTTATCTATTTTTGCTTATCAACTTAGATTATATAATCATATCGGTATAGGTCGAAAGACCCGTTTTGATCTATGTGGTTTTAAAGATTTGTCTATGGTCTTTAACGTTTGTGCCGAGAAATTCACTTTCTTAAATTGATATACAAAATAAGCTTTGATATAATAATAACTAGATTATTTGAGTGACACATTTGGTCTAGTTAACTAAATATAAGTCTTAAGTTAACCAAGTTAGTTTGTGATTATGTTTTCTGACGAGAAATCATTTTTATAAATTAAAGTCCCATCTTCATGGTCAAATCATTTCCAACACTTATAAGTTATTTTTCAACTATCCAAGTAGTCATACTTTTTATCACTGGTAAAACAAAATTATTTTCAAAATTGTTAACGTCTATTTTCTTTCTGGTTATTTGAACACTACTCTAATCCATGTGGACGACCTGGTCTTACCTAAAAAGTTTATACTATATACGTGGGTTATACTTTTACCCGTGTGTTTCCATATAATTATCCGGTATTTTTAGTCTTATAAATTTAAAGCTTTTGAAACACATCAGAACCCATTTTTCATCACGAGCAACAACTTGTTGAGTTTCTTACGGATTCATGATCCTGCTTAAGAATTAAGCAATACAATTTATATACTCAACAAATATATTTTACTGATTAATTTGGTTATCCTTGATGATATGATTGATTTGGGACTATGCTATGATAAGGTTTCATGTAATCATGACAGTATTAATTCACTCTAAGAATAAGTCAACTAAGGTCAATAGTCAAAGTCAACAGATGAAGTCAACTAGACAAGTCCAAGAGAACTTAGAACACACATTCAATCAGAGAGCAAATAATACATGTTCAAATATGGAAAATTATGAAATATGACAAACTAAACAAGTTTTACACAGAATTTAAAATTTTTGGGCAGAGTTTCTTTTCATAATTATGACATATTTTGCATGGTTTGTGAACCTGTACATATTTCGCATGGTATACATATTTCGCATAGTAAAAGCTAACATGTTTCGCACAGATAAAACTTGACATATTTCGCTCACTTCAAGGCTGACATGTTTCGCACAGATAAAACCTAGCATATTTTGCTCAGTTCAAGGCTGACATGATTCACACATATAAAAGCTAGCATATTTCGCTCAGTTCAAGGCTGACATGTTTCACAATGTTTATGCTTGACATATTTCGCATACATCATAAATCCTAACTTGGGTCTTACCAATCTAAACCTTTAATAATTTATCATATATATAACCAATCAACCAAGATTATCACAAAATCAAATACAACAGACTTAAAACAACATTCAAGCATGATTAACCAATTTTTGAGCCAAAACAAGGAGGAACACTTGTCAATATCTATAATGAACGTCTAGGGGACATATATTATGCAATGAGGACAAGAAATGGTTAACCAACACATGAAGCACATTTCACAAACGTTCAAAATGCCATATTCAAGATTTTTGAACCTAGGACACTATAATTCCAAGCAAAAGAGATCCTAAGGGACAAAAACCATTTCCAAAGGCATAAGAATGCTATAGAAAACTAATGAACACAGACCCACAAACTAATTCACATTAACACATGTTTCGCATCATTCAACCACACAAAAATCATTGGATTTCACACATATGTTATAGATATCGAAAACTATTTCTCACAAGACATAGACGCACCCTAACGAACAAAACCCCTCAATTAATTAAACAAAACATCTACTTTTTACTTATGAATCCTAATTCGATTTATACCGATTTACGAGTGCAAAAAGGTGATTTAGTCTAATTCTTTTTACCTAAGTAATGTTAAAGAGATAATGAATGTATATGAGTGTACCTTTATTCTTGAAATCGAGTTTGAAATTTAGATTATGAAGGAAGCGAAATATAACGAGAGAAATAGGTGCGTTTGGATTTGTGAGTAAGTGTGTGTGGAGCGAATTGTGTAATCAAAGGGATTATAACCAGCCCAAGTTTCTAAAATGACACAAATGGTCCTTGAATCTTATAACACTTTCTACTTTCATTTTAAACTTAGTTTTAAGTGTAAACATTTGATAGAAATGGTACTTTAAGTCCCTAAAGTTATACACTTAGCTTCCAGGTCCTAAATTTTTCCTTTTTAGTCCCTAAAAGTTAAAACCAATAACATCTGACTCCCCTTTAATTGATGATACATTATAGTTAGAAAATTTTTCCTTTTATTCCGAGATGACATTTTGAAAGATCATTTTTGAAAGAATTTGACTATTTCTCCCCCTTAAATAATGTCCTATTTTTTATTTAAGGAGCTGCACACATTGTTTGAGTGAAAGAAAATTCTTTTAAAATCTTTTCTGATGAGAAACTGATATATTTAATTATTTTTCAAAAACAACACCAATAAAAACAAGATTTCTCTCATTTTACATAAATAAATGTACTGACACGTACACCTATTTGATTAGGAAGCACGGGTTGTGTTGCAAAGTAAACACAAGCCTTTGTATGAATATCATGTAATTCATACCAGAGAAAAATGAATTTCCTGTTGTGAGGTCAAGTTTTCTTTTATCCAAAATACTTTCCTTTAAGTTGAAGACTGGGTTGCTATCTGAAATAATAGCAAGCCATATGACATGTTTTGAAAACAAGTTAAACTTCATTTAAATCCTCGTATCATTATTGAATGACATTTCTAAGGCCGTAACTGTTATCAATTTTCAGAAGACATGTCATGTACACCATATTTTTATATTTTCTGATTTTTTAATTTTGTATTTTCTTTTTATGGTTTTATATAAAATGAAAAATATTTTTAGGTTTTTCTGATTTTCTTATATACATATGATACAAAGGATATGTGAAGAGTTTACCACCATTACTCTTCCTCTTCGTCTGCCAGCTTTTTCAGAGTCTCGGGAGACATACTTCTCATTCCAAGCTTGTTGAAGAGAAATTCAAGTCGTTCTCTTGCTAAAGGCTTAGTGAAAATGTCTGCCAACTGATACTTTGTTCTGACAAAATACATCTCAACCACCCCGTTCTCCACTTGCTCCTTGATAAAGTGATGTATGATGTCAATATGCTTGGATCGGGCGTGTTGGACATTGTTACAGCATAAAGCAATGACACTTTTATTATCGCAGTATAGAGGTATCTTGTTGAACCCAAGACCATAGTCAGTTAATTGTGATCTCATCCAAAGTATTTGAGCACAACATCCTGACAAGGCAATGTATTCAGCTTCTATACTGGATATGGCGGTGCTCTTTTGTTTCTTTGATGGCTAGCTCACCAATCTAACACCTAATAGCTGCATACTTCCAAACGTACTTTTTCTGGTATCTTGGCAACCCACATGGTCAGCATCTGCAAAAGCTGTTAGAGCAATGCAAGAATCCTTCAAATACTACAGATCCATAATTATGGTTTTTCTTAGGTATCAAAAGATTCGCTTAACCGCATGTAAGTGCTTTTCGGTAGGCTTTGCTTGATACCGGACACACACGCACACAAAAAATATAAGGTCTGGTCTACTGGATGTGAGATACATAAGGGTGCCAATCATTCTATGATAACGTGTAGGATCAACAGCTTTCCCTTGTGGATCTTCATCTACTTTTAATTTCCCCACCATTGGAGTATCCACTGGGCCACAGGTTTCCATACCATACTTTTTTAGTGATTTAAGAGCATATTTTGATTGATTTAAAAATATGCCTCTGGGACTCTGAGAAATCTAAAGTCCTAAGAAAAATGATAGTTTGCCCATCATCAACATCTTGAATTTTGAACACATGATTTTAGAAAATGATTCACAAAGATTAGGTTTAGTGGAGGAAAATTAATATCGCCGACATAAATTTGTACCAGTAATATGTCTTTTCCTTCTCTCCTGATGAATAATGTAGGATCAACGGTGCCTTTTGAGAACTTCTGGGAGAGTAGAAATAATGAGAGCAAATCATACCAAGCCAGTAGAGCTTGTTTCAAACCGTAAAGGGCTTTCTTAAGCTTGTACACATGGTTGGGATACTCTGGATAGACCTCCTCGCGCAATATGCCATTCAAGAACGCGGTCTTCACATCCATTTGATAGACGATCATGTTCATATGAGCAGCGAATGCGATAAAGATACGGATGGCCTCAAGTCGAGCAACAGGAGCGAAAGATTCCTCAAAGTATATGCCTTCTTCCTGATGATATCCCCTCACTACTAAACGAGCCTTATTTTTCAACACATCTCCCAGTTCGTCTAATTTCACCTTGTATATCCACTTCAAGGTAATAATCATAACATGATTCGGATAAGGTACCAGCTCCCAAACTTCAAGATGTTTAAACTCATTGAGTTCTTCTTGCATGGATTCAATCCAACAGGATTATGTCAATGCTTCTTTATAACTCTTGGGTTCAACAGAAGAAAGGAAAGCATCGAAATAACAGAATAAGGCTTCATCTTATAGTTGATGTCGAGTGGAGACCAGTCTAGAAGGATCACCAATTACATTATCAAGCGGGTGATCTTTGGTCCATTTGTTGATGTGTTCGGATAGTTGGTTGACTGAGTGCACATTGTTTGGAATAAGAACTGTTAGCCTCACTTTTAGTGAAGCTGGCGTCTTACACATGAATTGGACTAGTTTTGGACACAGCGTGTCACGCATGGGTCTTTTATGTTAACTAGGAATAGTTAGATTTTTCTTCTAGTATAAATACCCCTCATGGCTCTCTATGAGGGGGTGGATGTTCATTTTCTATTTTTCTTTTCAATCTAATATTCCATCTTTTTGTGTTCATCCCCTCTCTTTACTTTCTCTCACTAAAACTAATAATGTTTCATCCAATGTATTTTGATCAACCAAGACCCCCCGAAAGGTGTTTTATTAAGTGTACAATTGGTATCAAGAGCCAAGGTTGGGTGTTGTGATTTGTTTGTGGAAATTTTTTAAGCCTTTTATTCAAAAATTGGCTTTTGTTTTCATCTCGTAATCATTTTTTTCTTGCAACAAAGTGTGGTTTATTTTCTGTTTTCGTGTCATTCTCTTGCAACAAAGTGTCACTTTCTCTTTTAAGTGTCATTTTCGTGCAACGTTTGAAAGATCATCGAACGTGTTCTTTCTATAGGACCGAACGAGTGAACTTGTGAAGGACCGAACGAGTTCTTCTCTATTGGACCGAACGAGTGCAACAACTCAAGGACCGATCGAGGAGAATTTTTAAAGGACCGATCGAGTTCTTTTTCTAGGGGATCGAACGAGAGGATCGATCTAGAGGATCGATCTAGAGGATCGATCTAGAGGACCGAACTAGTTGATCGACCTAGCGCAGGACCGATCCAGAGGATCGATCTAGAGGATCGATCTAGAGGATCGAACTAGTTGATCGAACTAGCGCAGGACCGAACAAGAGGATCGATCTAGAGGATCGAACTAGTTGATCGAACTAGCGAAGGACCGAACCAGAGGACCGAACTAGCGTAGGATCGAACTAGCGAAGGACCGAACCAGAGGATCGAACGAGCAGAGGACCGAACTAGTCAAATTTTTTTTGTTTTACGGTTTTTTCTTGATTTAGTAAAATCCCGTAAAAGTCAATTTTTTTACGGTTTAAATCATAAATTGTAAAATCCCGTGAATGTTAATTGATAACAACAACACAACAAACACAATACATTACACTAAAACGATCCTTATCAAAATTCACCTTCATTCACAAAGGCTATTATTGATTTTTAATGACCACGGGGTTTTTTGTCGTAATGCATATTTGGTATTGAAGTAGTTATTTCTGAGGAGTGTACATATTTTTCTTTGTTTTGACGTCAAGAAGGATGACTTGTTCGGGCATATACGGTTTGTGATGAAGACTTGATGTATCTAGTTATACTCGATGTAAGGAGTTACATTGTAGTACTCACGAGTTATAGCTATCACTTTAAGGAGTTACATTGTAGTACTCAGTGTCTCACGTAGTTGAGGAGTTTTTCAAGAGGTGTTGTATTTTTTATATACTTTTGGGTGAGTATATGGTACTTAGAGATTTGCCTCTGCACCGTTCTTCATCACGCGGATAGTACAAGATTAAGTCACAAGTCGGGGATTTTGCTTCATTCTCGGGTTTGTTTCATCGGGTTGTCTCCATCAGTGGTCATCAGTATTAGCCTACAGAATAGATAAGGGGATTTAGATCGAGTTGATCGAGAGAGAATTGTTAGAGAGAGTACGATTCGACATCTTCTCACAGAGTATTGCATTTTGCAATCCCCGGGCTTGAAGCTAGTAAGCATTACATGTTGGCTAGATGTACATCGGTTCATAGTTGATTGTTTTTGCTACCGTTTTGATGTTACATTCTCGACTACATAGAGGGAAAATTGCGTACACTCGGGACTTAATTGACTTTGGTGTAGCAATTCATATCTGCACTTTCCTGGAGGGAGAAATGTTCACATCAAGGACGCACAACAAGTTCACTTGATCGGGCTTTATAAAATATGCCGGAGGTTAGTCCGCAGAGATGATTAGTGCTTCAACTTGTTACTTTGGTGTCACGGTTTCGACTTCGGTAAAGGGATAAAATGTGTACTTTGGGCTGAATTCAATCAAGACTGGGATGCTTCCTAAGTGAGACGATGTTGATGATATCATCCCTCCCTTAAGATCGGTGTACTAATTCTTATCAGTCTAAGGGGTGTCTGTTTGGGAGGGAGCTGAAGAAGTTCAGAGCATAATTCATATCAAAGCCGAAGTATTCGGATAAGAGAACTTCAAGGATGACAAATGAGATGCAGATTCTGATATACTTCGACATGACCAGAAGTGCAAGAATATGAAGCATTCTCAAGACATGCAGCTAATTCAGAAACTTCGTGATGACCAGAAGCGTATGAAGAAAGTTTTTGAAGTCATGTCAGGAAGTTATGTGCAAAAATCCAATCAAAACCGGGTTCGGTAGAGAAAACTTCTATGTCATCCTCAGCATTTCGTTCGTCTACAAGCTGAAGAAATAAAGCTGGAGTATTCAAGTAGATCGTCAAAGATATTCTCAAGGAATACTGGACTTCATTCTTATCATTTTTCTTTATTTTTGCTTGTAGGGAACATTGTAACCAATTCACGTGTGACGCCATCTTGGAGGGAGATTGTTAGCCTCACTTTTAGTGAAGCTGGCGTCTTACACGTGAATTGGACTAGTTTTGGACACTGCGTGTCACGCAGGGGTCTTTTATGTTAACTAGGAATAGTTAGATTTTTCTTCTAGTATAAATACCCCTCATGGCTCTCCATGAGGGGGTGGATGTTCATTTTTCATTTTTCCTTTCAATCTAATATTCCATCTTTTTATTATTCATCCCCTCTCTACTTTCTCTCACTAAAACTAATAATGTTTCATCTAGTTTATTTTGATCAACCAAGACCTCCCGAAAGGTATTTTTTAAGTGTACAAGAACCTGAGAAGAGGATTCTTTAGAACTTTGTTTTGGAATTGGAAAATCAACATAGGGATTGTTATCCATGTGTGCAACTTTAATATCATGGTTAGCTTCTTTAACACCAAGAGAAAGGACTGGAGATGGTGTTTCTTGATTTGTTTGTGAGGTACTTGTAGATGGTGCATCTTGATCAATTGTAGTTGAGGAAGGTGTACCGGTTGAAACAGCAGGTTTTAGAGCAATGACTACAGGAACTTAAGGATCAACATATGGTGGAGGATTAAGGTACTCGTCAAACATTGGCTAAAACAATATTTCCCAGTCGTTCTTTGTTGGTGAGACATACGGAGTTGAAGAAGGAATGTTTTGCATGAGCCCTCAACTGATTATTCCAGGAGTCAAAAGTTTAGGCCCGGGTCCTAAACTGAATTATTCAGAAGCCATTGCTGTTACTCATTAAAATCAACATGAATAGTTTCAATGATTAAACGGGTCCTTTTGTTGTAGATTCAAAATGTTTTCTTTGAAGGAGCGTAACCAACAAAGATTCCTATATCAGCTTTAGGTTTTAACATACCAAGATCTTCACCATCATTAGTGGGATAGGAAAGAGCACCAAAGAAATAAAGATAAAATAAGTCAGGTTTTTAATCATGGAGAAGTTCATACGATGTTTTGTTGTGACGTTTTCAGATTAATGATTGGTTTTGAGTATAGCAAGCTGTCGCGACTGCTTCTGCCCAGAGAAATAATAGAGCCTTTAAAAAGATCAACATGGTGCGAGCAGCTTCCACTAAAGTACGGTTCTGTCTTTCAACAAAACCGTTCTGTTGTGGAGTGCAAGCAACGGATGTTTGATGTGAGATTCTGACTTCTTCATAATAAGCTCTCAGTGTCTGATTGATAAATTCTATACCATTATCAGTCTTGATGTTACGTACGGTTGCATTAAGACGAACTTGAAGCATTTTGAGAAATTTAATCACAAACTCTGGAACTTCATCCTTTGATCGTATAAATTTTACCCATGTAAACCTAGAATAATCATCAACAATAACCAGTATATATTTTCTCCCATTGATACTTTGAATCCTTATTGGCCCGCAAAGATCCATATGTAGTAGATAGAGTTTTCTTGAATGAAGTCTTCGGCTTTGGGTTTGTGGGAGTGTTTCTTGATTTTATCAAGAGCACAGGCAGAGTATAAGTAATACTTCTGATACTTTAGTTTTGGAAGTCCTCGGACAAGACCATGTTTGGCAAGAGAAGTGATATAATAAAAGTTTAAATGAGATAATCTTCGATGCCATAACCAAGACTTGGTCTTTGAGGCCTTAGACAAATGACATATAGGAGAGGAAAGCAACAAATTTTCCATAGATATAGTGTATAAGTTTAAACCCCTTGATCCCTTGAGTAGATCAACACCATCTAAGTCACGAATGAAGCAGGTGTGTTTGCGAAAAGCTACTTCGAGATCAGAATCACAAAATTGTCCCACGGAGAATAAGTTGTGTCTTAACCTTTCCATATTGTAAACCCGAGATATTGTAACATTTCCCATTTGATAGTATTCATAACCCATTATCTTAGCAATATGATCATTCTCAAATCTGACAGTACCCAAAAATTTACTGACGAAGTTGATGAGTTGAGCGATTTCTGATCATTTGCTTGGAGCATCCGAAGTCCAGATACCACAAAACAATTTGGACAACCTGCAATCGTTAAGAGAAGAAGATGGAACATAAAAGACAATGGATCCCCCAGATTGAGTAGGGTCCGAGGAGTTAGAAATTCTAGATCTTGTGATCTTAGATTTACTACTCGATCCTACTAATTTTGATGCTTTGGGTCTCCTACTATAAACTATGATTCCTTGAGTTGGTGTAAGAACTGATTTGTTAGTGGTTTCCTTAGTAGGCACTACTTTAGTAGAGGTGAACCTAGTTAAAGGGCACTTATTTCCGACTACAGTGAAGGTCCTACCTGTAGGTTTCTAACTATATCCAATTTCTTTAAACACATTACCCATAGATTTCCATACTTTTCTCATTTTATTTCTTTTAGATTTAGATTTAGAACGCACATTCACATCATTCACATAATCAATAACATACATATCATGATTAGCATCAAGCAAACATTTGTTACAGATCACACAAATAGATTCCAACTTAGCATTTCTCACAAAATGCTTAACATGTGCATTACAAATAGTTTCAGAAACAGAATTCATCTTATTCAAACTAGATTTAACTTTCCTAGGGTGTTCTTCTACTTTATTCCTCTTATTGCTACTTGATGGTCATGAGGTCCTATTTTTCTTTGTATTGCATGAAGGCTTTAATCCGCTAGCACTAGTAGTAGTGTTTACTCTTGTAGAAGTGAATAAAGGCTTGTTAGAATCTTTAGTTCTAAGAGTCAGTCTGCTTTGGAATGTTGCTTAAAGATGTGACACGTTCAGCAAACCTAACTTTCTTGTCCTTGTTCAGTGGTGTGACAGCATCTAATTTATCAGTAGGTTTTGTTAAAGTAGGGCATGTCTTAGAGACATAGACTAAAAATTCCTAAACGTGTTTTGTAAACATACAAGCAAATTCTAATAAAGGTTCACTAGGATTCTGTTTTCTAGCGTATTCTACAAGTCCACAAAGGGTGTCAGTATTTTCTATAGTCTTATCAAGATAAACCTCATGGGCATCCCTATTGTTCTTAAGTCTATGAGAATTAGGTTCTATGTCTAGCTTAAACATTCCTGGAGCAATAGTGGCACTAGTTTTTGAAGCAATGGCATCGACAACATTTTTCCCTTTTAGTTTCCTTAATTCATTTTTCAATGCTGCAATAGCAAAAACCTTTTCTTGAAGTTAAGCATTTAAATCCGAATTTTCAACAGACTTTGCATTGATTTGAGCAATTAAAGAGGTACAATGTTCTTTGGATTGAATAAGTGTCTTTCTAATTGAGTCAAATTGGTCTTTGTAAATTGATTTCAAATGCTCTCGTTCTTTTCTTAAATTTTCATTTTCAGAAAGTAATTTTGCCACACTATGCTCCAACTCAATGTTTATTGTTTCAATCTCATCAATGTCTTTTTTTACATTTTCCACACTATCTTTTCCACTCAAAGATTTAATCCTATCCTTCAACTTTCTTATAACCGTGTCCTTTTTTTGTGACTAAGCTTTCAATTCATTTATTTCAAATAATTGATTAAATGTAGGAGTATTTTGGTTTTTACCATAATTGTCCTTTTAAAAAATTTCTTGGTTCAGTTGAGTTGTTAAATCCAAAGAAGTGCAATGTTTTTCTAGTGTTGAGTAACTTTTCAAAAGTTTATCATAAACATCTTTTTCAATCAAAACTTTCTTTTTGAGAAGCTCAGTCTCAAGTTTTAGACACTTATTGCATTCATCCACACATGACTTATTCACATTCAGAATATCCACAGAACTCACAACAATATGCGCAATTTCTTAAGACATGATTTTTTCAAGAGTTGATCATTATCAATACTAAGTTGTTTGATTTGAATTTCAAAATCATTTTTGTCTACAGAATACTGATCAACAGCCGCTTCCATTTGGTTAAAAACAGTTTGAATTCAGCAATTTCATCTAAAAGAGTTTTATCAAACGCATTAAATGTATCTTTTAAAAATTTTAAAAATGGAATTATTTCAGTTACAAAACAAGCTTTTGTATGTCCAAAACCCTACGCACCTGCCGTTATAGCATCAGATGTGGTTCTCTTTTTCACGACCTTGTCAAAACTGGCGAGTTGATATTTTAGCTTTTTAAGACATTCATTTACCAAACTTACCTTAGGAAGTCACTAGGAGCCTCAATTCTAATAGGTGTATGTGACTTAACAGATGTGTCAGGATTATAGTTTGAATGTTTTAACCAGAAAGCTTGTTCTGCAGAAAATTCCTTTTTAGTAACAAAACGTTTACCAAAATCTTCTTTTATTTTATTCAACTTTGAATAATCAATTGGAGAAATATTAATTTTATGTTTTACTGAAATTAGATCATTTTGTTTATCAAGCATCTTTGATCAACTCGTTTCTTCCAAAATTAATGTCTCTTCATCATCAATCACATAAATCATATCATGTTCCGTAGCAATAATACTACCATCATATAATGTTGGTTTAATCCGCTGAGCTTTTTTAAGATGGAACGGATTTTGATAACCAAGAGCTTATTTATGAGTGTTATCATAAAAACTTGAGGTTTCGTTAGCATATGCATTGCTTACGTAGATCGATACAACTTACAAAGAGTATTTTCCAGTTCTATATTTTGGTTTTCCAAAACAATTTCCTTGTCCATGTATTTAGATTTTTTTCTTTACATTCTGTTTTGAAAATAGTTAATGTTGTTGATAAAGATTCTTTTTCTTTGACCTGATTAGAAATAGTTTCTTTAAGTGTATCGATCTCCTGCTGAAAAGTCACAAACTTTGCATTTCTATTCCGAATTAAGTCATCCATTTAAGAATCTATTAATTTTTCATGTTTGTTCAAATCTACATTAAGTCTTTGTGTTAGCCTCAATTTATTGAGTCAAACAAGGAAGCTCGGTCACTCTACGATGGAGCTTCGGTCTTTAATTAGTTAACGTTGTAATAGAATATTATCGGGAATCGGGCTCGATAGTTAATCTAATATTGTATATGTTTTGGGTTTAATCCCAAGCAAAACCCGAGCCCGGGTCCTAGTTAAATATCCCACGCGTCGTAGGGATATATATATATATATCTCTCAACTCTCTCTCCTCTCTCTCTCACTCTAAATCTTTCTCTCTTTCTAGTTTTTTGATTGGTGTTTGATTCGTGTTATGAAGTGAAGTGTTAATCGGGAACCTACAATTGGTATCAATCGCCTCGGGTGGATTTCGTGTTTTTTTTGTTGTAAGCCTATTAGATACGGAAGATTTGGTTGTTTCATCATTCGGTATATTTGTTTCTTTTGTTATGATT
>BQNB010114277.1:0-21783 GCA_026074375.1 Tanacetum coccineum
TTGAACACCAATAAGTTCACAAGCTATTAACAAGAGTCCTACGCATTATCCTTGTGATTATGCCAGAACATTCAGAGTGATGCTCTTTAGTATCCACAGTGATGAATGGAAATCCTTCCAAAGTCAACCTCAAACAGCTCCCCGGTAGGTGACTTGCGAGATTCTATATGAATCAAGCTTGTGTCAACTGGATATCAATTTTGGTCCAGTAAATGAATTGACGACTCAATCAGAAAGATAGTAACTATCTGATTCACTCTTACCGTGTTGTCTGCTTTGAGACGTTTCGGTAATGAGAACAAGCATGCATGGTGAATCTAATACATCTGTGTTAGAAGATCCTACGCTTTGAGCTGGAAACCCTATCAAGGATATTCTTTGAATCTACCTAATCATAAGTATAGTACTTTTACTATAAAACGGGGAACCGGTGGTTATCGCAACCTAAATTCGACGAAGTGAAAAAGACACTCTCGTCTATATACGTCGATTATCACTAACGTAAACCTGTAAGTTACACGGTAGTGGCGGTACCTCTCTCCAGCTAAGTCGGATTCATTATCACATGCCCATACTCAAACTATAAAGACATACTATTGGCATCAAGATTCAAGAATCAAGAATGCTCAAACTAAAAGATAAAGACTTCCACAAATTCTGATACATAAGATCTTCCTTTAAGATATCAAGTCTATCAAGGGAGATTGTTGGCAAGCTTTCAAGAAGATGCAAAGTATGAGCATGTTGGTCAAGACACAAGATCGCAAGATGGCAAAGACCATCAAGACAAAAAAGAAAAAGATTTAAAGATCTCAGAACAAAAGACAAAGTCGAAAGACAATGACAAAGGCTCAAGATCAAAGATCATAAGGCATGAAGGAACAAGCCTACAACGAAGACTGAGACCAAGACCGCATGAGCTTAATGACAAAAGCAATCTTATTTGATCTCCTAAAGGAGTGTCACAATGAACTCACTTCGGGGAAGATTGTTAGCCTCAAAATATTGAGTCAAACAAGGACGTTTGTTCATTATGAATATTAGGTCTCGGTCATTCATTTATGTAATGTGGTAATAGGCTAGATTAGAATATCGTGCTCGTTAGTTAATTATGTATCGTATGTGTAATGGACTCAAAAGTCCAACAAAACCCGAGCCCGGTCTAAGTCAACATACACCACGCCCATGGCAAAAGCCCAACCGACCACAAGGGTATATAAACCCCTCTATAAGTGTGGAGAGGGTGTTGGTTGTTTATTTTCTCTTAAGCTAATATTACATCCTTTCATTTTTTCTCTCTACTTTCTCTCTCTAGTTTCTCTCTCAGAGAAAAGTTTCATGTAGAACAATATCTAATTAAAGAACAATCCACTCCATCTCAACCATCCATTTTATTTCCATCTAATGGTTTAAATCAATTCTTATTTTAATTTAATTAAAAAACCCACTTTTATCCTATTTTTTAAAAATTAAATATCTCACAAACCGTTAATCGTTACGCAAAACAAAACATATCATCGCGACGAGAATTAAATCATCTTTCTATAGAGGGGCACTTCTATATACTTTCGACGAACTTTTTTTAGATTTTTTTTTTCAATCACGTCTGAAAAAATCACATGTGATTTGGATCACAATCACATGTGATTTCCTTCGACGAACATTTTTTTTCCAGTCACGTCTGAAAATATCACATGTGATTTGTATCACAATCACATGTGATTTGTACCACAATCGAACTTTTTTTTTTATTTCAGTTATGTCTGAAAATATCACATGTGATTTGTATCACAATCACATGTGATTTGTACCACAATCACATGTGATTTCTTTCGACGAACTTTTTTTTTTAGTCACGTCTGAAAAAATCACATGTGATTTCGTAAAATCACATGTGATTTTTTTAGACGTGACTGAAAAAATAAGTTCGAAAAAAAGTACGTCGAAAGTATATAGAAGTGCCCCTCTATAGAAAGATAAAAAAAATACTTGTCACGATGATGTATTTTTTTTCTTTTGACGATTTACCGTTTTCAAGATATTTTATTTTTAAGTGAAAGGTAGGAAGTGAGTTTTTTTATTTTGATGAAAAAAATGAGTGGCTAGGATTTACCCATTTGTTCTTTAAGATGATAATGTTCTATAAGGATCTCACATCCTCTCTAGAATTCTTTTCATCTTCCCATCTTATTTTCTTGTGTTTACATGGTGGAGTGAAGTGATTCTTGGTTCCCTACATGTGGTATCAAGAGCCCACGGATGGGTTTGGTGTTTGATGTGATTCGTGTATTTTATAAGCCAAAAGGTGGCTTATTAGAGTCTCTTCGAGCTTATATTGTGCTTATTTCGTGCGTAGTTTAGTAAAGATTTATTGTTTTATATAGATTAAGTTACTTAGCTTATTAGTATATTCGTTTTCCTTGTAGAAACAAGGATCTTTCAATTCATTTTAAGCCTAAACCATTTTTTATCCAAAAAGAGTGAAAAAACTTTGGTGTTAAAAATCAAAAAGTTTGGATTTTTATGTTAAGACTTTCTTAGATATTCCTAGTTTTGCAAAAGAAATCATCAAAAGTGCCCAAAAGTGTGTCTTTTTAGTGTTTGAAAAAGTGTACTTTTTGAAGACGGCGGTTTATACGTAGTTTGAATACGGCTGTTTATACGCTCTTTGATTCTGGCGATTTATACACTTCTAAGACGGCGATTTATACGTGTCTTCAAGACGGCGATTTATACAAGTATTAAAGACAACGATATATACGTGAGCTTGATCCGGCGATTTATACAGGTATTAAAGACGGCGATTTTATACGTGAGCTTGATCCGACGATTTATACAAATTTTAAAAACCAGCAATTTATACGAATACTAAAATCCGGCGATTTATACATTAGTGATAAAGGCGGCGACTTATACACCTTTCTTGTCATTTTTGGTAATTTACCTGAATTTCAATTTCGGTTCATATAAATCATCAAATTCGGTAAAGGTGATTTCGGTAAAACACAAAATTGGACTTCAAAGACAATCAACTCTATTTCATTCATGGTTTCTTCTTAATTTAGTAAAATCTTGTAAAAGTTACTTCTTTTCTCGGTTTAAATCATATATTTGTAATCCCGTGAACATTGATTAAATTCAATCCACAACATCAATCACTTTACCTACTTAAACTCTTTTTCATGCATAGTTTCTTTCTTGATTTAGTAAATTCTATAAAAGTCGCTTCTTTTCTTCTGTTTAAATCTTAGTTTGTATAATCCCGTGAAGTTAATTGATTTCAATACTAACCCTCAATCACTTTAACAAGTTAAGATCCTATAAAATTCATTTTCTATTCATAAATTTAACTAAATCAGTCTTCATGACTTCTCTAATCATAACTTTCACATACTGACAGTCAAATACGTAACAACATCATGGAGCATGGTCAAGGGTTCATCAACCATTGCTTGCAACGGGAAGAAGATATTGCACATTGTGGCTATCAAGTTTCTAAAGATACTTAATACAATGACTCGTATGGGTGATGCCCTGAGGAAATACTTTCTTGAAGGTCCTTACACACCTTCTAATTGTCTCCAATGTCCAATGTACATTCAATAGAGAATCTTCTACAATTCAGAAACAAGCTCTGAGTGATAGCTAAACCAAATCTAATCCTCATTACTGTCATAATTCTATCTGTACCTGCAAAGAGATAGCTAAACCAATCACACCTCCATCTGAGTTAGCTTTTGAAGAAGACAGTGATCTATAACAAGCTCAGAGAGACAATGATATGTAGAAAAACTTGGCACTCATTGCAAAGTACTTCAAAAGTTCTAACAGAAAAAACCTACACAAACATCCTCATAACTTCTTTAAACTCCAGAAACAAGAATGTGGATAATTCTTCAAGGTACAAGAATGATAATCTGACTGGGCAGTTTAGGAATCAGATGACAGTGACTGTTGCTGGGTCTAGGGAGACTATAAGCAGTCAGGTAGTGCAGCTGACTGGGATACCGTGTTTTAATTGTAAGGAATTTGGTCATTTTGTTAAGGAATGCAGGAAACCAAAAGGGTAAAAGACTACACGTATCATAAGGAAAAGATGTTGTTGTGCAAACAAGCTGAGAAAGGTGTTTCATTACAAGCAAAGCAAGCTGATTGGCTAGAGGGTGGGGGGGGGGGGAGGGGGGGTGGGGGGGGGGGGGGGTGGACATGGATCAAGAGGTTCCTATTGCTGATTCGGGTCTTCTGATTACTGAGCCATTCGACAAGTAAACTACATGCTGCATTAAAATGTGTTTGCCATATTGAGAAGAGGACACATTCTAAAGTAACCCGGAATTGAGTCCAATTAATAATACATGTGTAGTGGAAAAGGTTGATAGTAATGTCATTCCTAATTCACCGAATATGTGTAATGATGATATTAAGACTGACTAAAATGCTGAAGAATGTGATGATGAGCGTGTTGTGCTTGCTAATTTAATTTCAAATTTAAAACTTGACATTGATGAAAACAAAAAGATTCAAAAGCAATTAAAGAAAGCAAACGCATCATTGACTCATGAATTGAAAGAGTGCAAATCTATTCTTGCGGAGACTAGTAGAACTCTAAAGGAGTCTAATAGTACTAGGGATAGTTGCCTAATTGCACTTCAAAGTAAATTAAACTGAAGGCGTCTTGTGAGACGTTCAGGCCCTTAAATGAACTGTAGACATTTGATTATGACAAACTTAAAACGTAAGTTAATAATGAAACTTAGGGACTATTATCTCAAAAAGAAAATTGACATAATGAAAGGTTTTAAAATTAAAGACTATGAAATTTAGTTGTCAAAGAGAAACATGATGAGTTAGTCAAACAGAGTTTTTTTAACAAAGTCACATTATGAAGGTCTTGTCAAAGACAAAACCAAGGTAATAACGGATTTGAAGCTTAAGGAAGAAAAAGACATTGACAAAATAATTTCAATGGAAAAGCAATGCTTGCAACGGGAAGATATGCATAGTGGCAATCACGTTTCTTAAGATACATTAATACAAGACCGAATGGTGATGCCCTGAGGAAATGATTTGAATGGTCTTACACACCTTCTTACTGTCACAATTCCAACTGTACCATTCAATCAGAGATCTTTTAAAGTTCTTAGAACAGCTCAGAGAGATAGTTATACCAAATCACAACCTCCTACTATCAAAATTATAGTACCTCACCCGCCAGCTACACAATACTGACACGACCAAAGAACAGAGATAGCTACATCACACAAATCCACACCTCCATCTGAGTTAAGCTTTTGAAGAGACAGTGATCATAACAAGCTTAGAAGAGCAAAATGATATGTAGAAAACTTGGCACTCATTGCAAAGTACTTCAAAAAGATCTACAAACCTACCAACAACAACCTCATAACTTCTTTAAACTCCAGAAACAAGAATGTGGATAATTCTTCAAGGTACAAGAATGATAATCTGACTGGGCAAGTTTTGGAAAATAAGTATGACAGTGACTGGGCTTGGTCTAGGGAGACTATAAGCAGTCAGGTAGTGCAGCTGACTGGGATACCGTGTTTTAATTGTAAGGAATTTGGTCATTTTGTTAAGGAATGCAGGAAACCAAAAGGGTAAAAGACTACACGTATCATAAGGAAAAGATGTTGTTGTGCAAACAAGCTGAGAAAGGTGTTTCATTACAAGCAAAGCAAGCTGATTGGCTAGAGGACATGGATCAAGAGGTTCCTATTGCAGATTCGGGTTCTGATACTGAGCCATTAGAACAAGTAAACTACGATGCTGCATAAAATGTGTTTGCCATTGAGAGACAACATTCTAAGTAACCCGAATCCATTAATAATACATGTGTAGTGGAAAAGGTTGATAGTAATGTCATTCCTAATTCACCAGATATGTGTAATGATGATATTAAGACTGACCAAAATGCTGAAGAATGTGATAATGAGCGTGTTGCGCTTGCTAATTTAATTGCAAATTTAAAACTTGACATTGATGAAAACAAAAAGATTCAAAAGTAATTAAAGAAAGCAAACGCATCATTGACTCATGAATTGAAAGAGTGCAAATCTATTCTTGCAGAGACTAGTAGAACTCTAAAGGAGTCTAATAGTACTAGGGATAGTTGCCTAATTGCACTTCAAAGTAAATAAACTGAGCTTGAGACGTACATGACCTTAAATGACTGTACATTTGATTATGACAAACTTAAACGTAAGTTAAATGAAACTCTAGGACTATTATCTCAAAAAGAAATTGACAAAAAATAACCCCATATTAAAAGGTTTAAAACTTAAAGCCTATGAAATTTTAGTTGTCAAAGAGAAAACATGGATGAGTTAGTTCAAACAGTGTTTTTTACAAAGTCACATTATGAAGGTTCTCTTTTCAAAGACAAAACCAAGGTAAATAAACGGATTTTGCAAGCTTAGGAAGAAAAAGAAAATTGACAAAATAATTTCAATGAAAAGGCAACTGCTTGCAACGGAAGTTATGCACTAGTAGCAATCACGTTTCTTAAGATACATTAATACAAGACCGAATGGTGATGCCCTGAGGAAATGCATTCTTGAAGGTCCTTACACACCTTCTACTGTCACAATTCCAACTGTACATTCAATAGAGATTCTTTAAAAGTTCTAGAACAGGCTCAGAGAGATAGCTAAACTATTACAACCTCCTTTTCTTTAATTCTAGCTGTACCTGCAAAGAGATAGCTAAACCAATCACACCTCCATCTGAGTTAGCTTTTGAAGAAGACAGTGATCAATAACAAGCTCAGAGAGACAATGATATGTAGAAAAACTTGGCACTCATTGCAAAGTACTTCAAAAAGATCTACAAACCTACCAACAACAACCTCATAACTTCTTTAAACTCCAGAAACAAGAATGTGGATAATTCTTCAAGGTACAAGAATGATAATCTGACTGGGCAGTTTTAAGGAATCAGATGACAGTGATGTTGCTGGTCTAGGGAGACTATAAGCAAGTCAGGTAGTGCAGCGACTGGGTTATGTGTTTTTATTGTAAGGAATTTAGTCATGTTTGTTAAGGAATGCAGGAATCCAAAAGGTTAAAAGACAACACCTATAATAAGGAAAAGATGTTGTTGTGAAACAAGCTGAAGAAGGTTTGTTTCATTACAAGCAATGCAATAGCTGATTGGCTAACGAGGACATGGATCAAGGAGGTTTCCTATTGCAGGATTTCAGGTTTTGATACTGAGCCATTAGAACAAGTAAAATACGATGCTGTAAAATTGTGTTTGCCATTGAGTGACAACATTCTCTAAGGTAACCGGTATCCATTAAATAATACAGGTGTAGGGGAAAAGGTTGCATAGTAATGTCATTTCCTAAATCACCGGATAAGTCATACTACTCCAGATTTTACAAGATGATGAATGAAATGATAAGAAACAACTTGACAGTTGCTACAATGCAAGTCAATGTTTAGTTTCTTATGGCTCGCATCTTTATGGCTTTCAAAGGTCTTGCTTAAATGTTTTGGCACATGGTGATGTTCTGAATTATGCTGGTTAGTCCCAGTATAGTTTGGTGATTCAGAGTGTGTTAGTTAATGTAGTAGGTTTGGAATCTAAATGTATTGCTGATGAATATGTTGGCCTTTTGATTGGCAACTTGGCTGATTTATGCTCTAGTATTAAGTTTTGTTATGTATCTAGCTCATTTTTGCTTTGGCAAGTTTTGTTTGTATTTTGGGCATGGGGTATGTCCATGGCCTAGTTTTGTATTCTGCCAAAGAGGTGAAAGGCTTTAGGGATGTGTCCTAAGTTTTCCTCTTTTGTGCTTTCCTTATACAGTTTTTTGCCAACTTTGGCTTTTTCTTTTTATAAAATTTACCTTTCCCCAAAAATGTTTAGTTTCTTCAACAACTTCAACCAGAATGGTCAAGATTTGTGACAATCGTCAAGCAAAATCATGACTTGGACACAGTATCATATCATAAGCTCTTTGACATTCTGAAACAATATCAAAAGGAAGTTAATAAAATCCATGTTGAGAGAATAGCCAAGAATGCAAACCCATTGGCACTTGTTGATGCTACTCAACAATATCCAGATCCTTATTATCAAGCACCAAAATCTTACAAATCATAACCACCATCAAAACAATCATCTTCCACCAGATCTCATGCATATACCAAATATAAATGCAAAGAGATAGCCAAACCAATCACACCTCCATCTGAGTCAGCTTCTGAAGAAGACAGTGATCCATAACAAGCTCAAAGAGACAAGGATATGCAGAAAAACTTGGCACTCGTTGCAAAGTACTTCAAAAAGATCTACATACCTACCAACAACAACCTCAGAGCTTCTTCAAACTCCAGAAACAAGAATGTGGATACTTCTCCAAGGTACAAGAATGATAATAAGACTGGGCAGTTTGGGAATCAGAAGACAGTGATTATTGTTGGGGCTATGGAGACTGTAGGCAGTCAGGTAGTGCAGCAAACCAGGATACAGTGTTTCAATTGCAAGGAATTTGGTCATTTTGCTAAGGAATCCAGGAAACCAAAAAGGGTAAAAGACTACTCGTATCACAAGGAGAAAATGTTGCTGTGCAAACAAGCTGAGAAAGGTGTTCCATTACAAGCAGAGCAAGCTAATTGGCTAGAGGACACGGATAAAAAGATCGATGAACAAGAATTGGAAGCACATGATAACTATATGGCAAAGATTCAGGAGGCTCCTACTGCAGACTCAGGAATTGATACTGAGCTATTGGAAAAGGTACAACACGATGCTGAATATAATGTGTTTGCCAATGCGAGTTAGCATTCTGAGCAACCTGAATCCATTAATAACACATGTGTAGTGGAAAAGTTAATAGTAATGTCATTCCTGATTCACCAGATATGTGTAATGATGATATTCAGACTGACCAAAATGCTGAAGAATGTGATGATGAGCGTGTTGCGCTTGCTAATTTAATTGCAAATTTAAAACTTGACATTGATGAAAACAAAAAGATTCAAAAGCAATTAACGAAAGCAAACGCATCATTGACTCATGAATTGAAAGAGTGCAAACTATTCTTGCGGAGACTAGTAGAACTCTGGGGGAGTATAATAGTACTAAGGATAGTTGCCTAATTGCACTTTCAACATTCTCAAATCGAACTCACAGCTTGACGGTGTCACAAGACCTTAAATGACCGTAACAGTTGATTATGACAAATGCTTTAATCGTGAGCAAGTTAAATAGAACTCTAGGACTATTAGCTCTAAACAGAAATTGACATAAAATAAGAGTTTAAACCTTTAAAGCAATGAAAACATTAGTTCTAAAGAGAAACAACGATGAGTTAAGTCAACAGAGCTTTTTAACAAAGTCACATTTACGAAGGTCATGTCAAAGAAAAACAAGGTGATACACAGATTTTGAAACTAGAAGAAAAAAGAACATATGACAACATGATTTCAATGGAAAAGCATGAAAGTTATTGAATCAAATTGTTTATAAAAGGGACCTCAAATCAACTTCAACAAACCATCCTAATGTTCAGCTCCCAAAGGAACTTACATTTAAACGGTGCAGACAACTTTCTGAGCACATCTAATGTCGCTCAAAAAGCTCAACCTGAAAAACCAATGTTTTTAATGAGATTTCCAATATGACACATATATCCCTGCAAACAGATCATCCCTGATAGGGACGATAGACATTGAGTCTGAAAAAAGAGAGTAGATCATAACTTGAATAAAGAACTTAGTGGGGAACACCTATGATTACACAAAGCAAAATAGTACTTGATGAAAATTTTATAACCAACGTCTCAAGATATCATGATCATTTGAACACGCAAATGAAGTAAGAAAAAAAATGTAGAGAAAAACTTTTGTTAATCTAAACAAAACTTCAAAAACATCGTATTCTTACCTCTCAAAATCAATTAGTAAAAGCGATAGACAAGCTAATAATGTAATAGACGAATAACATAAATCATTTATATAAGAACTCTGTTGATCAAAGAGCTTTGGGAAAAACATACTCATGATTATTTTTGTGCACCAACTGCTCATGATATGGAAAACCTAATTAAAGCATGTTTGACGCCTCTTGCCCTAAAGACACAAAATGATAATTTCAAATTTGTTCATGAACTTAACAGCAAGAAATGTGCAAGCTCGATTCTAAAGTACGTTGAATCCCTTGAAAAAGAAATTGACGAACTTGAATCTGACAAAGCAGAATTTTCAAACATGTAGTCAGCCTACTTACCCATGATACATCTTTAGGCTCTGGTGTCCTGGATCAATCATTAGTTATGTTGACCAATTTCTTTTTAAATCCATGAACAAATTCCTCTTCATCGATCTCTTTGTCTCTATTTGTATCAAGATTTTGCATCATGCGAGATGTGGTTTCCTCCACCTTCCATGAAGTCTCACCAAAGTTGACACGCGTCATAAGTTTTTTTTAACTCGGTTAACAACACGGAACCATCTTTGTTGACATCCAAGCTTATAGGGTTCTCACCTCCTGCAGTAAAACCATACTTCTTTTTCAACGCAACTTTAATCCACAATTACCATTAGACATCTATAAAGCTATATATTAAGGGGTATTTAGATCGTTGATTATGGCTTTAAAGACTAGTTAAAGTAACTGTGGGTCCACTTGGGCATCGTACGGTTTTAAAAGGAGTGAGTATGCATTTGCTTGTTTCCATGTACATTGCGTGAATACAATTTCATAATGAATCCAATCCTGATCACTAAGATCACAATGAATTATTCATGCTAAGTGAACAACTTAAGTTATGGACATAATAAATTTAGTATATACGAAACATAGTTGTAAAGGTTAACATTACATCACAACAGAAAGAAGAGATAACTTATCTCGCGGTTTGGGACATTTTTTAACTATATTTATAAAAGAGTAGCGCACTAAAGTTGTTGAAATGTAAAATTGCAGATGTTTTATGCATAAAAAATTGGGTTGTCCTTACCAGTCCATTTGTGTCATTAATATGGTTCTAAAAGGCTCGTAAAGGCGCGAGCGTGACCTTCACGCCACGCAAGAACCAAGGCTTTGGCTTAAGGCTTACATAAAGAACGAGAGTGGAAAAAATGTGATAAGAACCGAAAAACGTGATGCGTTGAGGCCTTTTTTGTGAATTCAATTTCGATAAAAAAAAATCGTATTTATAATAGAAATGAAAAAGATTACATGCATAGATAGTTTTAGTACTTATTTCCTTAAGTATGAACCACTTTTTGTAAACACACTATATTTGTAATAAGAATATTAATATATAAATTTAAAATTATTTCATATTTATTTTACGCCTTTAAGTCACAGCCATAAAAACTCCTGGACCGAAAGGCGTAAGGCTTGCCATGGCCCGCGCCACACACACGCCCACGCAATATATAACCTTGTGACATATAAAAAATTCCTCCCTAATGGCCGTGCAACTATTTGTTGTCCACCAACATCCCAAATCGTGAAGATCACGATTCCTTATACTAAATCTTTTATCCACATTAAAAGCTTCCCAACAGAAGAAAATAGTCCCGCAAATGTTGACCGAGCCGATTTGTGAACATTGTATTCACTAGTATACGGCTTACCAATAGTATGGAGGAAAGTCGTATACAAACATCCACCAATGTGTAGCCTGTACAGTATGGTTGTTTTCCCTGCTGCATCTAGCATGACAACATAAATTAAAAAAAAAAGACATAATTAAGTGCTTACAGAGCTCCTGCAATTTTTCTGAATTTATCTTGTAGGTGTAGCTAGCTGATATTTTGCATGATGTAGCTGCACTTTATGCCTGCCTGCAATTAAAAGCATAAAAGACGTACTTTAAGTGCCACAATCGGATCGAAAAAGATTTAGGCTTTGACTACACGCAACTCATGATCAAGCGATTCCTAAACATCCCGTAAATCACATATAAATTTTGAGCAAACAGGGCCCTGTGACATCATTAAGAAACTTCAGTTCTATTCACTTATACCATTTTTTTCAGTTTTAGAAAAAGACCAGTTATCACTTTTATAAGTGTAACAGTAGCTTATGCAATCTTGGTTTATGTAATATATAGATATAAATGAGATAGATTTACATTTGTTTATCATGCAAACATCAATGTGGTAGTTAAAAAATAGGAACTCACGATTAAAGACAGATTGTAAACATAGAGAATAGATTGCAAACATCAATCTGATAACATTTTCCTCATGTACCTTTATACTCAAATCCAATTTCGCATAATCAATTAGGAGCAAAAAAAGATTTATACACTAAAAGGCAGACCATTCACATAACTCCATCAAATGAATTAGCAACAATGAACATCAAGAGATATGTTGCTTACCTTAATTATCATTTCCTATAGGATGTAGATCCTCAAACTTGTCTCTTCAGAATGTAACACCCCCAAATTAGGTCGCAGCGGAATAATGTGTATCCGGGAGCGTTACATTACAGATCAATAGCACAAGATATGAGAACGACCTCAAAAAGAGTCGTTTAAAATACGATACATTGGATTTATTGAAATTGTTTGATACAAAGCACGAAGGCTTAAATAGTTTAACATTTGAAATAAAGATTCTAGATCATAACAATCGTCCCGGAATATAATGACTCCAAATCTTTATGCATGACACCCAAAAGACTATCCCAATGTATCTTGTGCACCTCGTGCATCATTGACCTGAGAAAAACATGCTTAAAACGTCAACATAAAGTTGGTGAATTCATATGTTTATCGTAATGAAAGTGGACCGTAAAGATTTTCAAGTGTTGATATGCACCATATGCAAACATCACAAATGTGTTTACGTTTCCATTAGCTAATGACACGAAGCTCGACATGTATAATGCAATTATAATATTGCACATTGCCCGTGATGGATGTTCGAAACCCGCAACATCGAATCCGAGCTTGGTATACATCCGTTGGTTCACTCCGTGACACCAGTGAGAGCTACTCACCCGGATGGGGATGTCAACCCCAATAGATCTATTTATAATATTCGCGCTCACACTAAGTAATTGACAGTTCTTGATAACTGGGCTCAAAGGGTTATCGATACTTAGGCAAACACGTTATCATTGATATTAATGTACAAAAACTACGTTCCATTTGTAAAACAAAGCATGTTTCTCATCCCAAAAGTTATAAAACATTTATCCAAAATGAGTAAAAGTGGGGCTATGAACTCACATTGAGATTGATAATGTAGAAGCAAAGTAGTGGCACGAAAAACGATGCAAAAGACTTTATCCGCAACCTATGAATGAATAATACATATTCACTAAACGGAAAATAATAAATTAAATACTTGAATCTTGTCCCTAGTGTGTGCTTGAGTTATAAATGAATTAAATGACATTTGAAAACAATTCCTCATTTTAAAATAGTCAACTTTATCGGGTCAACGTGGTCAAAATATATGTATGTAATTTATGACTTTGGACATTTAAGAAACTAGGTGGTACATACTTTAATTTATTAGTTTAGGTCAGGCTTTGGTTTGGTCTCTAAGTGCGTTAATTAATTCGATGAAAACGTTGACATTTACTTTTTGAGTTGAACATATATTTTACCAAGTTTTTACAACATGAGTCGTCTTAGAGTGTTTACGATTAGTTTTAGGGTTTGATTAATTGACGACAGTAAAAGTTAAAGTATATTTGAAACTCCGTTGGTAGTATACACTTTCATTACAATGAGTTTCGTCTAAAAACGTCATTTAAGTTGTTAAAAATAATGCTAAACATGTGCGGGCCGCAACATTGTTTTCCAGACTTAGAATATAATTGAGTTATTTCAACTGCTAATGTTTGCGTGTCTAGACTTTGGAATCAAGTTGTGGATTCGTTACTGAACGTTAAAACAAAATAAAAGCACATTTGAAAACTAAGCTAGGTCCATTACAACTTACCTTTTATAAGTTTTGGGGGCATGTCGAGAGTCAATTAAGAGGGTCGAAAAATAGTTCAAGTAAGGGGGTGTCGAGAAGTATTAACTGCGTGCCTAACAGTATTAAACTGTGTGCAGCTTGGAAGTACTAACTTTGGGTTCAAGTTGCGAGCTCGTTTCTCAACCATTTCTCCTGGTTCGAGTTGCTAAATACAACATGGCATGTCTTCTATAAAATGCGCCCCCACTTCCCCTCACTACGCCCTATCCTAAGTGGGTCGAAGTAGGGCTTAATGTCGACACGTTAGGGCTGTTGTATAAAAGCATTTTGGCAGACACATGCTTCAAACTTTGTGACTCTAATTATCTTTTTATTTTACTCGACGAAACACTCATTTGAGGGGGCACAAATCTGATCTCGTCATGTCATAATTTTGAAAGTATTAGGTCTCGTTTGTATTCTAATGTCTAGGGGTCAGAACAATGTGCCCAAATTGTTTACAAGTGCAGGTGCCGTTTTAAAACTATCATCGTATACGTTTTTGCTTGTAGCCAATTAGTGAGCCTAAGTTACAAATAGTTGTGCACTCTAAACCTAATACCCTAGTTTAAGCATGGTCCATATTCCTTTTCTTTTCGCTTGATCAATTTTATAAGGGTTTTACTAGTTTATTCGAAGTACATCAGACAGTAGCGAAAAGGTGTTTGTTTTGAACTTGGAATTCGGCTAATCCTAAACAAGTATCTATTAAATCTTCAAAGAGAGCCTTCTACATGAATCTATAACCATCTACACTACGTTTTATAATTTACATAGGGTGTTTTATGGGTTTCATCATATCTTCGACTCATTTCACAAAGTAACAGGAGATAGATTTTTTTAAAACAAGTTCAAGCACACATCTATGACGTAAGGATTGTATATATATATAAGATAAGATGATTAGCAAAATAAATAGGGGAGTGATAGCTCACAGAAAATTGAAGGAAGATGAGTATGGTTTCGAGCTTAACGAAAACCCTAATTGCTTATCTTCAGGAATTCAAACCAAAGTACTGGTCTCGACGTCACACCGTGCTCTATGCTTCACTTGTGTGCTTGTAACGGTCCGTCGAATGCCTCCAGTTTTTTTTATACTTCGACCAAGATTTAAACTTTCGTCTAGGGTTTCCTTAGGGTTTTGAACACCACGTTTTATGATGCTATAAGGTGTGGGCTTGAAGGTCTGCTTATGGCTGGAAGCAAAGGTGGATGAGGAATGTTTCTTGTAGAATTTGAGGGTCTGTATGTTTGTGATAACAAGGATGAGGAGTGCCGTTTTTATACACACAATTGTGGTAGTTTTACTAGTCAAAAGGGGCATCACATGTTTGTGTAACTGTGATTTAGGTAAGCATCTTGCTATAGTGAATAAAAGTTGTTTACTGTAGGTTTCTTGGTGAGGAAAAAGAGATATAGCAGCTAGTATATCACGAGACTATGTGGGTTTTGGAGAAAAAGAGTGATGGGCTTTATCCTAAGGGTAATGGGTTTCTTTGGAGGTCACGGTTTGCAAGGTTTTAAGGGTTAATATGTATGCTTGTTTAATGAGGTGTAAGAGATGCATGACATGTTGTAAGGATGATGTGATCTAACAAACAAGTCTTTCTAAATAAGCAAATACTAGGGAACATGTAGGATTAGTAGGATTTGATGGAATGACATTACAAGCATGCTTGCTTCTATTATTGTTGTTGTTGCCGTGTGATTGTAGGGAAAAAGAGACAAGGATGAGGCTTATACATGAAGGTTAAAAGGTAAAGTTTATCCAAGGGTTTAAGCATACTATAAATTAAGCTAGTTAGTGGAAGTTTAGATTTAATTCTTGTGTATGTATTGTGTTTGTACATATTCGGCTAATATGCATAAAAAATATGTGATTTATTGTGGAACGTGACCTTTTTACGTAACGAACAAAAAAAAAAAAAAAAAAGTGAAACGTTATAAATTATTTTTATAAAAATAATAAAACACTTGTTTGGTGTAAGTTTTATTTGTTTGATGCCCGTTTTCGTTGAATGTTGACTTTTAGTTTACGCGTTTTAACCAATCGTTGAAAAATGAAGGTGAGCGCGTAAAAGTTTAAAATAATTGGTTGAACATTTATTGACGTAAAGGACGCGAAAATGTGAGTTGTTACAGTCTCCCCGTGTTAAAAGAATTGCGTCCCGCAATTCAGTTCGAGTTGTCTTTCGGAATAGTGTTGGTGAAGAGGTGTAGATACTTGTCTTAATCCTCCTAGTATGTGCTAAGTAGATTTGTCATCTTAATGCTTTTAACTCCATGTTTATACCAGAAGACCCTTAGGATTTGGTGTAAGATGATGTCGGCTCTATGAAGTAAGATGGTGTAAAGGTCTATTGAATTATTATGATTATTAACTCAGTTTCTTGTGACCGACACGTTTTATGAATATGCACACAAGACTTTGCTCTTTAAGAGCGTAAGTAGGAAATTGATTTTGCTAGAAGTTTTGAGGTGACTAGTTCTCAGCATGGCATGGTACTTTCCTGAATTATACATAGGTGATTAGGCTATGTATATTTGAGGGCTAACGAAGCAATGCTCATTTTCGTCAAAATGGTGTTATAATTTGACTTGCATAATAGAAAGTTAAAGTAAAGTTGATGGATTTTTTTTTACGATACATTACTTGATAGATAATTTGAAATCATTCGGTACAAAAGAAATTTAAGCGAAAGTACAACGAGAATTCCTAAAGGAATAAAGTCTAAGCGTTGATATCATCTTCTATGTTGTCTAGGTCTTGATTGGTTTCTCCTCCTCCTAAGGCATACGCCATTCCACGTGCTTCAGTACCTTCGGCTTGGTTTCCATGGTTTATATGCTGTATGTAACTGTTGATGTAAGAGAAACTCAACTAACGGGAAATGTCAATTCCCAAACCTATTTCCCAAAGTCACCACACAAGCGCGTAACATTCTTCTATTTTTAGATTATTCATTCACATTGAAACCGTAGTCTCATCGGGTTGATAGGCCGTACTCATTTCCGAATCGAGTTCCCAATATGCCTTATGAAGTCTTTGCCAGAATAGAGAAGTAAATCTACCATCAGATCGTTAAGATACTAGATACAGGTACACCATGTCAGGTGAATACTCCTTTCATTTAAAGCATTAATTTAATTTCCCATGGGATCATTTCCCCCCTTGGTATGAAGTGAGCAGATTTCTTATAAAGACGAAACAACGTTCAACGTACCAATGGTTCATAAACCGTATACCGTCTTAAGGATTTAGTGACGAAATCCATGGTGAATTCTCCCACTTCCAATTCTGGAATCTCCGTTGAACTAGTAAGCAGAAGGTTTTTTGATGCTCTGCCATAACATTTGCATAAGAAGACACTTGCTAACATAAGTGGCAATGTTCGCCTTCAGTAGGCCACAAACAACTGCGTTTAAATCTGTACCATCTTCCTGAACCCGGATAAATAAAATATTTTGACTTATGAGACTCGTGCATGACAAAGATCCTTAAGTCGCCCATAACACGGAAACCAACTCTGTTTGTTTAAACATAAGGATCCGTCCCGCATGGGTTTCAACTTCCTATTGTAATGTATAGTCCGAAGCACGCCCCCAACATCTCAACAGAGATTTTTCATGGTATTTAATGCTTGGATTGACTTCTAGGGAAATGTTAGGAAGATTCAAACCAATAGTCATGACTAAGGCTCGAACCCTTAAAGGTTTAGGTCGTTCCTTCCTGGTCAAAGCATCAGCAACAACGTTTGCTTTCCCCGGGTGATAACGAATGTCACAATCGTAATCACTAAGCAATTCCAACCAACGCCGTTGTCTCATGTTCAACTCTTTTTGATCCAGAATATGTTGTAAAACTCTATGGTCGTTAATATGGTGCACCTTGTTCCTATAAGTAATGTCCTCCACATCATAAGAGCGAACACTACAGCTCAAAGTTCCAGATCATGAGTTGTGTATTTTTCCTAGATGGTGTATCAACATAATGCTGGAGCACCATCTCTCGAACACAAACCACCGCGAAATAGCCACAGCACGGCCCTCCCCCCGCCCAATTAATCGAAGCGTCACAAAAAAAACAATAAAGTTACAACTCCAATAGGTAGGGCACCAGAAAGTGCTCTACATAATTCTGCTTGAGCAACTGAAATGCAGCTTCTTCCTTTTCTCCCTAGCAACTTCACATTCTTCCTGAGTCATGTCTTAGTCATTGACTTAACGATCTTAGAAAAGCCTTCAATGAATCTTCTGTAATAACCGACGAGTCCTAAAAATTGGCGAATCTTTGTTGCATTCTTAGGAGATGCCCAATCTTTAATTGACTCGATCTTTGCAGGATCTACATGGATGCCTTTGCTATCAATCACATGTCCAAGAAACTGTACTTTTGGAATCCAAAATTCACACTTGGAGAATTTTGCGTACAACTCCTCTTTCTTAAGTAACTCCAAGATTAGCTTGAGATGCTCTTCATGCTCTTCCTTGTTTTTAGAATAAATTAATATGTCGTCGATAAAGACAATCACAAACTTATCCAAGTACGGTTTACACACCCGGTTCATGAGGTCCATAAACACTGCTGGTGCATTTGTCAAACCAAAAGGCATTACTTGAAATTCATAATGCCCATAACGCATCCTAAACGCGGTCTTGGGAATGTCTTCTTCACGAACTCTCAATGATGGTTAACCTGACTCTAAATTGATTTGCGAGGGTAGGGGGACGGGAGATGTGAGCGGGGGGCCTTGAAGGGTTGATCGAAGAAGGGGGCATCGATCCTAGGAAGTGATAGCGTTCTTTACCGTTAGCTTGTTCAGTTCACGATAATCAATGCACATAATGATCCGTCTTTCTTCTTGACAAACAAGACCGGGGCTCCCCAGGGTGAAGAGATGGGTCTTATAAAGCCTTTGTCAGATAGTTCTTGAAGTTGTTCCACCAGTTTTTCTTCATTTTTGATGGTGCAATGATATAGGCGCCCGTGCTTACAGGTGCATCCCACCTGTACCAAATCAATTTGGAATTCTACTTGTCGAGCTGGTGGAATACCCGGCAAGTCTTCAGGAAAAACTTCAGGAAAGTCTCTGACAATCGGCACGTCCTCAAGTCGCTTCTCCTCCGACTTGTCTTTGGCTTCCTTGTGGTGATGTGTGCCAAAAAGATGTACATCCCTTGACAGATACTCTTGTGCTTTAGTACACGAAAATGATATTCATGTCGGGATTCTTTCCTTTGGCTGTTTTTCTTTTCCTTGAAAAGGATTAACATTCTCCACCGTAAGGAACACGTACAATCTTCTCGTCACAGATGATCACTCCATGATACTTTGTTAACCAATCTATTCCAATAATGACATCAAAACTACCGAGTGGGACAGGCATCAAGTCGATGTTGAAAGGGTGATTCATGAAGTTTAAAGTGCAATCTTGGATTATGGTGTTAACCCCTATGATTTTCCCATCGGCTAATTCTACATCATAATGATTTTTTGATGTAGTAGGGGTAATGTCAATCAAGGCACTAAAGGTATAAGATACAAAGCTCCTATCCGCACCAGTATCAAACAAAATCTTAGCATAACGGTTGTTGAGAAGAAACGTACCCGTGATGACGTTAGAGTTCGGGCTAGCATCTCTTCCTCCCAAAGCATAAGCTCTTCCTTGAGCTGTACCATTCCCGTTGCCATTTCCATGGTTCTTCAGTTTTGGACAATCTCTCCTCATATGCTCGGTGTTACCACATTCATAACATTCCCCAGCCTTTTGATTCTTATTGTTGTTGTTGGTGTTGACCCAACAATCAGTGGTAGCATGGCCATACCTCTTGCATTTTCCACACTTGGGTGCATATTGTCCAGTGTGATGGTAATTGCACTTGGTGCATAGAGGTAGGTCTCTAGTATAGGCCTTCTTTTCACCAGGGCTGGCAGTGTATGCCCTAGCTACATTTTGCTTCTTGTGGGGTTGTTGTTGGTGATTGTTTCTTGACGAATCATCAGCCTTCCTCTTGTTTTCATTCTGCCTTTCCGCATAAGTGCGGAGCTTTTGATCCATCAAGTCGTTGGCTAACTCGATAACAAAGTCAAGAGTCTTGGGTCTTGCAGACATGACATTTCCATGGATGTTATCGGGAAGTCCACCGATATACTTGTCAATCTTCACGATTTCATCAGCAAGAAATTTGGTGCACATCAAGGCTAGTTCTTGGAAACGTGAGTGTAAGCTGCAACATCATTTCCCCTGACCTTAAGATTCAACAATTCAATTTCAAGTTTCTTGATTTCACCATTGGGACAGTTTTGTCCGTCGATTTCTTCTTGAAAGTCCCCCAAGTAATTGCGTAAGCAGCATCATGACCTAAGGTTCTCACATGACCATTCCACCAAGTTAGTGCAGCCCCTAGTAGAGTGCAAGTAGTAAACTTCACTTGATTTTCAATGGCACAACCGCTAATGTGGAATACTGATTCCATCTTTTCGATCCATTAAGACAAGCCAACAATGCCTTCAGTTCCCTTGAAGTTCAAGGGTTGGCATTTTATGAAGTCAGGGTAGGAACAGACGTGTGCAGGTTGCACAGGCCTTCTAGGTCCCTCACCCGAGTTTTGGCTCATATCATCCTGAGTAGAGTTTCTTTGGATTGACTGATCGATCATAGCTTGAATGGATTCTGGAGTCATGGCGTCGTTTGCTCCCTATCTTGTTATAGGCATGATTCTAATAATCACAAAAATACAATGTACGTGAGATATAATCACAATGTTGATATAAATGGATATGATAATAATTACCCCACAACATAATGGAAAATGAATAAAATGAGATTAACCATAACATCATACATCAACATTTCATAACATAATGTCGAATCATACATGATTTGTTTGGATATAAAATGACCACGAATGATCTTAGTACAGAAAATAAAAGTACGTCCTAAATTCTATTAGCTGGGAGTTACTCGTGAAGCTTAATAGACTATTCAAGATAGCTAGAAATGAAAAGTACAACTAACAGCTACTACCGGTGTCCTCCACCGTATCAATCCGAGCTCTAGCCTCTAGCACCTGGGTACGCATGATCTGTATGACTGCATCATCCTCAGCTCTCTGGCGCTGCCACTCTATACGACTCATGTGAGTCTCTAGTGTCTCAAGTGGCGCCAATAATGCCCTGTTTCGAGCCTCGGAACTAAGGTAAGCTTGGCGTGCCTCATGCATCTCTGTCTCGTAAGTAGTCCTATGACGTCTCACTACATCAATCTCGAGCCTAATGTCCCTGCGGTCAGTCCGAGCATCATGGAGCTGTGTATAGAAAATCTCACTCTCTTGCCTGCGAACCTGTGCCTGGTAGCTAACCCTCAAATTGACTTCCTCAATGGAAGCCATCATCCTGTGCTCAGAAGTCTGTAAAGCTCTAACATAACCAACATCCTCTGCTCTGTCAACAGCTCTAGCATTAGTCCGGACATCATGACCCGGACTACGAATCAAACCCTGTCCTGCCCCAATAACATCAACAAAATCATACTAACCTCTAGGTGCTCTAGCAGCAGCTGCAATAGAACTCTCTACTACATCACACCCAGGTTGTAACAACCCCAAAATCAGGTAGCAGCGGAATGGTAACATTGGGGTGCTACTTTAAAGTACAACAAACAAGATATAGGAAACGACCAAAAATGGACGTTTTAAGATAATATTTCATTTATAGTAAAATATCAGAGTTAATACATTAGGTCCCATAAGTTTTAAAAGTCATAAACATTCTTAAATAAACAAAAGCTTCATAATACCAAAAGATGACTTAAGTTTTTAAGGA
>BQNB010114278.1:0-19914 GCA_026074375.1 Tanacetum coccineum
GTCGGTGTCATGAGCTTAGAGCATTAATAATTACTTCGACATGAATGTGTTTCATTGTCACCATTTATTCAAATCTTGCGTTCATTCATTTTATTTATATAAACTTATGGATTCACTCAACAATTTGTTGACTTTTTAGCATGTTTAAATCTCAGGTCCAAAGGTGTAATTTTCTGGATGGGAGCTGCGTGGAGATGCTGAAGATGGATTCTGTGTTTTCTTTATTCGATGCTAAATTATTAAACTTATTTTTAATAACTCGTTGTTAACTTTTGGAACTATGTGTTGTAACAACTCTTGTGGACTTTTATGTCATGTTGTAAACTTTTGGGACCAATGTTGCAAACTCTGATCTTTATGAAGCATCGAATGAACTTTATTTTAAAACGCCCCTTTTTAGGTCGTTTCCTATTACTTGATTGTTGTGCTATGACGTTGCACCACAAATGTTATCGTCCCGTTCTTGTTGTCAGATTTTGGGGGTATGACACAAGGCATAACAAATGAACCTTAATATTTTCCGAGCATATCATATAGGATCTAATTAGGTATATTTACTTGCCTTAGGTTGCGAATAGAAGGTTGCGTATTCGTTTGGGTTGCCTACTTAGTGTGGTTTGTTGAGAAGTCATATTATCATTCAAACTTCTAAGGTGAGTTTCTCACATCCCCCCTCTTTTTGCATATTTTAACTATTTTGGGGTGGAAAGCATGATGTGTTTTTATTAAATTTATATGCTCGTACTTTTATGTTTTATAAACATTCGAGCATACTTGAACTTATTGAACTTGGTTTTGAACTTTGCAAACTTGTGGAACGTGTTGAACTTGTTTTGGAATCGTGTTGAACTTGAACTTATTATGTATATTGTTGTATGCTTAGAACCCGCCACTACTTTTAACTCATTATCCCCCTCATCGGGATTGAGTCGTTAGTACTTATGGATAGCGCTATTAGGAGATTAGCCCCTCCTCACTCCCCGCACAAGGGTGCATAGTACTAAGTGTTTGTGCCACACTATACAACTAGAACTTGAATGGATGTTGGAACGGTTAGGCTGAATACGTTTAAGTAGTGCCTCGCATAACCATTATAGCATACATATACATTGATTTGTTTTGGACTCTCAACTTGTTTGGAAATTGATTTTGGTTTGGACAACTGTTTTTGATAACTTGCCATTGAGTTGGCAAACTTTCACTGGACATCTACTCTTATATAAAACTGTATTTGGTGTATACAATCTTGAGAACTCACCAACTATTTCGATAGTTGACCGTTTTATCATGCTTTTCAGGTGACGTTCCTAAGGTGGAAACTTAGAGCCATGTATTTCTGTTATTGTCAAGACGTCTACATAATTGCAAGAACCTTGTCTTTTGAATATCCATGTTCGGATATAAACAACTTATGATGTTTCATGTACTTTTAAATTTGTTCTTGAAGATGTTGTAATTCGGATAACTTTACTTTTATTAAATCATGTATGGTGTTTTTTATCTATCACTTGTGTGATGTTTATTGATATGTTACACCTCGCGTTTCCGCCTTGGTGGGGTGTGACAGATTGGTAATCAGAGCCTAAGGTTATAGAGAATGCGTTTATACAAAAACAAAAAATCCGAACTATAGCCAAAATTATTTTCTTTTCGTGAAAACCACCGAACATGAGAGACTAGTCGACAAGTCCGAGTGGTTTCATCATTAGACCGAAGTTAGACATAACTGGATCAACTATGTCTAATCAGGAGGTATCATGCAACACTGGGTATAAAGTCCATTATTTTAAAACAAGTTTAAAAACCGACTTTCCACTTTAGTCACTGAAAAGCATACTAGGAATTATGTGCATTGTACATCACTTACCTTTAGATGTCTACTATTTGATTTTAGTACATCATGCTTATGTTGATTGACCTATTTATATTCTGAGTTTGCTTTCACATCGGTTTACTGCAGTATAGTGTCACACTAACCCTAGGCACCTGTTATTCAGATCACCATTATGGTCAAAATAATGTCCGTAGCTCGTCTTCGCGCGCTAATGATTTCGCGCTTGACTCTCCCGTCACCTAAATACTTTTCGTACCTTTACCCTGCAATAAGAACTTGAGAATGACTAGTTGATAGATTCCGAGTAAGAACTCAAGGTGAGCAGCAGGTGAACTACGTATGCACGACATGGTAGCGACATTCGTTCTTCGCTATTAGAGTTGCGTCGGCCTATATTTTGGTCACGTCTTTGTTTTATTTCGTCATGCTATCAAGCCAACCATTTTGGATTCTAATGTAAGCATTCTTTGCTTGTTCGCCAACACCATGTTCAGTAATTCAAGATTTTATTTCTGAGCGACCCCAAAGTTGAGTCATTTTTTCAAAAACATTGGGCCTTTTACCAACTTCTACCTTGATTTCATGACAGTTCTTATTTGATGAGTTGTGAAATTATGCTTCATGTTGCTACATGGCTTAAGACCTTTAAAGAATTCACTCGAGGACGGGTGAGGCTTAGATGTTTGGATGTGGATACTCAAACGACGTAGATGCAAAGCTACTATAAAGAGACTAGGGTTGAAAGCAGAAATGCGTGGTATTTTGTCCTTACCCTACGTGCGTATTGCAAACGACTATTTCTCATCCACTATGTGGATTGACATCGTTTCTATCGTGGAAACCTGTTACTTAAACGTTTCGTTCTTGAAGATGTTCGATGAGACGGATTACGTCATTAGTTGCCCTAGGAGCAACTCGCTTATGAGTATTATCACTCTAGTTGTTTGGTTGTATGACCATCGCATGGAAGACCCCTTTTGAGATAAAAGGACTGATACGAGAACGAGCACCTTATATTTGATATTGGTTAATTGTGTAACCATGATAACAATTTTCGTCCTGGCGTTTGTGTTTCGGAGATGGCACTTATTTAGGCGAGTCGAAGTCCTTTGGTAACAAAACATGTATAAATGAGATACTTTATGAACACTTCTTTTTAAAACGTGATGCACTAGCATTTTTCAAGGTTACACTGTTTTAGCGTCAAAACTTATGTATTATAAGGTACCTGTAAACATCAAATTTTGTTGAATATATTTATTCAACCCGCGTTCGGAAAAATGATTTTATTATCAAAAAAATAAATTCTTTTGTACCGGTATCATTATGTTTGGTTACTTTGACTTCAAATTTTTTGAAAACTTTATTATGACTTCAAATTTTAGAAATCCTTATTATGACTTAAAAATAAAATAAATAAATAAATAAATTATTGTGCGTTACTTGAAATATATTTTTTTAGTCAAAACCTTTTATCACGATTTATGTTGAAAACCCAACTTTGTTGGAGGTTACTACGAAATACAAACTTTTGAAGATGTATCTTTTTGGATAACAATCATTATGGGAGAATTAACACTACGTATGTGAGAACGTTCATCTCTTTTCACTATATAAACTTTCGTCGCATCTCTGTTTGAACGAATTTTATTTCGTTACATTTAAAGTTGCATCATATATATGTACGCTACTCGAATTATATTCTGGTTAAAGTAATTACTCAAATAAATGTATGGACAAAATTTGTTTAAAACCATACCTTCGAGAAGAAACACACGCAACTCAGGAATGAATCGTGGAAACCAATCAAGGTACATTCGTACCAAGCGAACCTAGAGCAGATACAAGTTTTGTTCACTAGAAATTTGAGTCGTTAATCGATTTGACTCATGAGAAGTTAAGAAAAGTATACTCAACTAAAATGCTAACGACCTTAAGTTGAAGCAAGAGAGATAAGTACAAACTAAGTATGAAACACGCACGGTTGTAGTTACAAGACATTCAAGTCTTGTGGTGCTAAGGAATTCTTTGGAGCTGAAAGAGCAGTTGGCCTACTATCACTGTTGAAAGAAATAGAGTCTGTGCTCTACATTAGTAAGTGTTCCATAGAAAGCCAATTCTAATTTGCGACTTGTATGCTGCAAACTCACACCTTAACTTAGTGGAACACACTAGTTTAGACAAGAGGTCGGGTAATTGCTATAGCCCAACCCTAGGAAGACTTAAAGAAGTTGTTGATGGAAGAATACTGTCTAGGTTATGCAATCTGGAAATTGAAGGAAGAGTCTAGAACCATGTTATGATGGGAGCTGATGTTGAAAAATACATAACCCGATTCCATGAGCCAGCTAGACTGGTACCGCGCATGGTCACTACAGAAAGCAAGCGTATTGATCGCTACATTCGGGGTCTAGCTCCTGCAATTAGAAGAACAATGGAAACCAGCCCGTGTTAGAAGTTTTTCCATTGCTGCTAAGGAAGCCCAGCAAGATCTAAACGTCATGATGAGTGCTTTTTATTTCATCGATCATTTTCTACCATAATATTTGATTTTGATAACTATTTTAGTTTTATTTCTACCGACTTCTTCCCCTTGATTAACTCAAAACCTAGTGCTATAAACCCCGATTGCAAAATTTAAATTGCTAACGGTTTAAAGTTAGAAACCAACAAGATTGTCCGCGGATGTGGACTAGAAATAGAATGTCATACGTTCATCATCGACTCAATTCCTTTTGGACATGGTAGTTTCGTCGTGAGCCTATGAATGGATTGGTTGTCAAGGCCTAGAGCTAAGATGGTTTGTTATGAGAAAATAGTCCAAATTCCATTATCCAACGAAGATATTTTGGAAGTTCATGGAGAAAATCTGAAAGAAACCTGGAACAGTTGAAAACCATGAAAGTGAACGAGCCGAAACGCGAAGACATCCCCGTTGTACATGAATTCCCTGGTGTTTCTACAAGATTTATCGGGTTTACCCCCGTCTCGTAAAGTAGAGTTTCGCATAGATCTCATTCCTGGAGATGTGCCTGTTGTAAAATCACCTTATCATTTGGCACCTACGGAAAAGAAAGAACTGTCCAACCAACTTAAAGAACTCCAAGAAAAAGGTTTCATACGACCTAGCTCTTCACCTTGGGGAGCCCCAGTCTTATTTGTTAAGAAGAAGGATGGTTCTTGGGCCAGCCCGTAACCCACTTAACGAGCCGGGCCAGCCCATGTTAATTACCAAGCCCAACAAGAATAATAAAATTGAAATGTATAAGAGTTGGGTGACGTCACCCTATGTCATCCCATGTGCCATGTAAATTAAATACAAACACCATCACGTAAGTGTGCACTACTCTTGGAATGGGCCAATCATCATTCGACATGTGGCGAAGCAAAATACATTCATTTCAATATGCAAATAACATTTGATTTTATATTAAAAGTGAATTGATGACGTAAGCGGCACATGGAGAGAAATCAATTCATTTTTTTATCACATGAACAAGCACTCAAATGAAAATGGCGAATGAGGAGTGAACACGTGACGAGGGAAAAATTCGATCTCAATGCATATTTCAGTATGTAAATGAAAAGAGAGTGAAAATGATCCAAAGGCTATCAATAATTGCGTTCAAAGAAAGCCAATAAAATGGACACGTGTCTCAGTTTCATCGGTGGATCAGCTGCAATTGTTCGTGCGATCCGTGTGATCCTAAATGCAAGCCAATGATTGGCTACTCAAGTGATAAATGATTGGAGCAATTTACAACATTACCCCCTCATACCCTTATTTAAACATAACGCTCCCTTCAATTTTGTGAAGTTAGTTAGTTAGTTTTAGGTAGTTTAGATTTTTAGTTTTTAGCTTATTTTAGATTTGTAATAGCTTATTTTACTTTTTATGCATCTTGTACCTTGCTTATTTCGCAAATTTATTGAGATGATGTAATAAAATGGTTTGATGCTTATTGAAGTTCTCGGTTAGATTATTCTTGTTCTAATTCGTTCGTTCCTATTCTTTTTGTGTTAGCTTATTTTAATAAGATGAATTTTCGTGGTTATTTTCGTGGCTTATCTTTTTCAAAAGTTCTTAAAAACTTAAATAATGACTCCTATAAGCTCTTAAAGCTAGTTCGATTCGTTATCAATAGTTCTTAAGTACCTTTCGTATTAATAAGCTTCAAATTTGGCTTATTTCTGTGCTTATATCGTTTTAGTGTATTTAGAAGCTCATTTTATCTGGATTGATAAGCTTCTTTATAGCTTGTTAGCTTTCACGTGAGCATATAGTGATTAGATAAATTTTTGTGATCTTATTTGCTTATTTTAGTAGTTTAAAGTGCTTTTAGCTTATTGAAAATTCTAGATTCGTATTTTGCAGCTGATTGGTGCTTATTTCGTTTTTATTGGTGTATTAAGTAGATTAGTTTAAATATCGTGTTAGCTTATATTCGTTTTAGCATATTATATTAAGGTTTTTGAATTCTAGAGCTTATTTGTTTAAGTAGTTTTAACCGTAGCTTTTTAAAGTTTATCTCATCTAAGTGGCTTATCAGTTTTGCTTATTTAGATTGCTTGAGCTTATTTGTTGTATTTCAAAATCCATTCACTAGTTTAATCCTCCATTTACTACTGGAACTCGTGATAATCAAACTGGCTTTCGTTTGGGTATTTGATTCCATTTTTAATTGGGCCTGCGTCACTTGGGCTGAGTTGGTTTATAAATGTTAAATTGGGTTTGCATATAATATTTTGGGCTAGCGTTAAGATTGTTGTTTGGTTATTAAATTAGGCCACGTTTGTTTAGTGAGATAGAATAGCATAAATCTAAAAGTGAACAATTGTGATGAAAGTTTTGTTTATTATTAATAGTTTAATTTTGTTTGTGTTGCTTTTGATACCGATCAACTCATGAGGCGCGGAGCTTAAGGGCTTATTTAGCTAGACCGAATTTTATTATTTGCTTTAGCTAAATAAGTCGGGTGGTTTTCATTTATTTGCGGCTCTTCTATTCGGTTCCATTTTCTATTCATTTTTTAATTAATTAGTGTAGATTTATTTTGTCATTTTATAAAATAGCTTATTTGATATTTGCCATGCGTAGTGAGTAGAATTTTATTATGCTTGATAAGTGAATAAGGTTTAGTGAATTAGGTGTGGTTAATAAATTAGGAAAATATTGATTAGTGATTTTTATATTGCTTAAATTAGTGTTTTGATTATCCGAACGGGCAAAAGCTGTAAAGATAATTAGGCGTTAATTTAGTAATTGATATCTTGATAAAAAAAATTGTTTTCAATAAAAACCAACGTTATGAGGAAATGATTAATTAGATCGATATTGATTCGTTGATAAGGACTTAATTTGTTAATTAACCACACTTAAGGACCTAAATACTTCACTTAGCAAGCACATCCCTTTTCATATATTTCCCTTAGCTTATTTGCCTAATTTGTTATCCTTTAGTATAATTTAGTCTTTATTATCTAGTTTTAAAAAAAATCTTTAAAAAAATCTAAAAATAAATAAATAAATACAATTTCTTTTAATGAAGGATTTATTTTTAGAAGTTTGCAATTTTAAAATTGAATTTATTATGTTTGCTTATTTGTCTCGTTTTAAATACTCATTTTTGTTTAATGCTGTACATGTTTAATTGTTTTAATTGCTTTTCTCGTTTTTTTATGCTTTTATTTACTTTATTATTATATCAAGTAGGATTTAGAAAACCAAATCACAAATCTTTTAAACCAATTCAAAACGCGCGATCACGGAATAAACCGATTTTCAATTCACACTTCGTCGAGGGAAAACGACCCGGAAGGTTTTTGAGACAACTTTGGTTAAAAGTTTGTTTCTAGAATCCGACAGAAAATACTTACTATACTATTATTTGATATAATCCTTATATACTTATATATTATATATATAGTGTGTTTGGACATATATATATTATAATATATATATATATAAACCTAGAATTTATTATATATATACATATATAAAAATATATATAGTAAGTGTGTTTGGACTCGTACCAAAATTTTAGTGCTCCGTTGCCTAGGGGGGAAGTGTGTTACACATCGTGTTTAGTTCGAAGATTAGTGTTTTTGAAGAAACATCCTCGTGAGAAGTTATTTTTCCGTTTGTGAATATTTTACATTCTATTTTTCCCTTTTCATTTTAATATTAAAAATAACCATTTGTTAATCGTTGTTACGGCTCACCTCTTGATTACGAACTATAAGGAAAGTTTAAGGCGGGTTTGATCAACATCACCCAAAAAGAGAAGGGTTATTCTACATAGCGCCTCGCGCTTACCAACTCCTCCTCTTTCTTGTACGTATTTTTAGAGAGCTACTGTGCACGTTTAATTTTCGGTTACCAAAATATTATTTTTTTAAAATTCCTTTTACTTATAATTATTTTCAAAAGCTAAAAATATTCTCCGTTACCTTTTATCCGTTTAATTCTTTCTTCTTATCATTTATATTGTTTAATTCTTTCTTATGACGTCATTTAACCAACGTGAGTGTACGGGGTGTGGACAACCATGTGATGGCTTTTATTGTTATCTATGTACATGTCCGCAGTGTGGTGTTAATCTTCTACTTGGAACTTGTTTAAATTGCACTTATGGTGATGGAGAGCCAGTCACTTGTTGTGAGTGTGAAGGCCCGTTAAGAGGAGGATTTTGTTCATTTTGCGCTTCAAGAGATAGAAATTCATTCGATTATAATCCAAATCCAAACTCTTTTAATGAATCTCAAAATTTTTCCGACTACCCTCCACAACCCTAGTACGAGACGAATATTTGTAAGTTATGTGGAAACAATGTTCATTTTGGTTACGATTGTTCACTTCAAGTTTCGTTTGTTTACAATCAGAACCAGTGTTTCAATCAAAACTTCGATAATAATTTTTCACTAACTTCACCTAGTTTTCCACAACAATACCTTTGTTGTGAAAACTGCGGGGGTCCTCATATGACTTTTCAGTGTCAACCGATCAACCAGGATTTCTATAATTTTAATCCTTCCGGTTTTGACCAATTTCAACCCCCGTAGTATCCCGTCATTCATCATTCTCCTCAAGAAACGAGTGAAGAAGTGTTGAAAGCTAGAGAAGACTTAATGAAAGCCATTTATACCTTCTTAAGGAAGTTTAGTCGTATACCTTTTGGAGTAACACCAAAGGTTTTATTGATAGCTTAGGAAAGATTTGGCAAAATTAAGCATGCTTTTAAGGACGAGCATTATCAACAAGAGGATATTCAAGAATTGATGAGTAAACTCCTTGAAGATGTGCGAAATATTAATAAGGAGCTGTCAGAATTTATTAATTGTCCAAGTTGGAATCAACCGACCTTCTATAATGATGATGATGAGTATACTGTTATATATAGAAAGCCTAAAGAAATCACACCAGACTTACCGATCAAGGAGCCCGATAACTCTCTAAGTATGAGGGACGAGCATCTTAACACTATTTTGGAAACGGAAAAGACTAGTGTTGGGAACCTTGTCCCAATCCCAAGTGAGTTTAAGGGTATTTTCGAAGAAATTTGTGATGTACCGTCTTGTGATCATTTTGATGCTGAATGTGGACTTATTAATTCTTTGCTTAGTCGATATAGTTCGATCACATCTCCTAAGATTGATATTCTTCCAGAGGAGTTCGTCGGTGAACTCGATTTTATTGATCCAATTTTACCGGGAATTGATAAAGATGATTTTGATGAAGAAGAAGGAGAAAATGATAATGATATTCTTCAAATAGAGGACGAGATTCTTCGTGAGAAATTATTAAACGTCAATTTTCTCGTTAATAAGATCGAAGCATTGAAACTCACTCTGTTTATTCCTTTTGTGCTTGAAAATCCCTCATCTTCTCCTATTCCAGTTGTGGATAGTGACTTTCTTGTAGAGGATGTTGATACATTTCTTGTTTCGGAATACTCGATACCTCCGGGTATTGAGAGCGATTTAGACTCGGAGGGGGATATCGTTTTTCTTTACAACTTACTTAACGAAGATCCAATTCCTGAGTATGAGCGTTTTACCTTTGACATTGACCCCGATGCACCCGTGATAAACAATTTTGATGAGCTTTATGAAGATGAATGTTTTGACCCATGGGGAGGTGAGATTGATGTTGAAGATGAAGATTCCTTCACATTTATCATTCAGACTCTTCTCCCGTTTCTCACCTACCCTATGGATTCTCCTTTACTTCTCTCCACCAGGAGTGAAGACACCATTTTTGACCCTGGCATCTCCACTTAGAGCCGGTGGCATCTCATCGGGATGGAACTTTCATGTACTTTAATGTTTATCCAAACATTAATGAAAGCCCGATTGAGATTTTCTTTTTCATTTACTTCCCCATGGACAACTTAATTCGGGGTCGAGTCAAGCTCGTGACTCGGTTAACAAAAACAAGCGTTTCTATCTTCTTATCTATTTTTTAACAAATGATGTGAGGAGGCTCGCCTCTTTCTTTTCTTGTGTTTCGTGTTTTGTGATTTTTATTGTCCAGGATTTCTCAGATTTTAAAGATTCTCGTGTTCATGGTTTTGTCCATTCATACATTCGAGCTTCACATCCTCAGCTTCATTTAGGGAATCCGATATCCTAAAATCTTATCGACTAACGTTTATCTTTAGCATACTTAATAAACGGCTTTAGATTTGCGTAGAGACCCCTTTATATCAAGAATATGCATTGGAATTAGTATGGGGGAATCTCACATTGAGGACAATGTTTAGTTTTAGTATGGGGGAATCTATCGATTTGATTGTGCCTGCAGCCGTTGTTTTCACGCAATCCCGTTTTTACCACCAAAATTTCAAAAAAAATGAAAAAATTTTAAAAAAATTTCAAAAATAAAATAAGTGTTTTGTCATAATTTTGACTTTCCTGCTGGGTAGAATAAGAATAAATTTTGACTCGATCGAGCGTGTTGAGCTCTAGCTTGTTCCTTAACTTTTAGGCTAAGCGTTCGCGGAAATTCGCGAAGAACGAAAAATGATAGAGTTAAGTATGAGTAGGATGCTAAACAAGGATTATTTGGAAATCTTAAGAGCTCATGTATGTAATTTGTGGCTTTTTCTCCCATAAGCTCCTAATCGGATTAATATACGTGTTGTTTTTGGAAATTAAACTTAAATCAACAATTTTTATGTAGAATATAGAAAAAAAATTAGTCTTAGTTCAAACTTATACTTGAATTTTTCAAAAAGAAGTCTCCTATATAAAGTAAAAAAAATGAAATGATAAAATGATAAAAAAAAATATATGAATAATAATTATAAACTGTGGGCTGATAAAAGTTTACTACCTCTTGCCGGCTCACAACCGACGTGGTAGTCTTCTAAAGAAAGCCCATAGTAAGAATAAAAATCCGAGACTGATAAAAGTTTGTTGCATCTTGCCGGCTCACAACCGATGTTGCAGCCTTCTAAAAGGTCGAGGGTTACAATTGCATAAGAAATAAATATTGAGACTGATAAAAGTTTGTTGCATCTTGCCGGCTCACAACCGATGTTGCAGCCTTCTAAAAGGTCGAGGGTTACAATTGTATCATGTTATGTTTAATATTAAGTTTGAATTAATAAATAGATCTCTTTTTGTTAAATTTAAATATGCTTTTGAACTTTGACTATTTCATTTTAAGTTTTTAAATAAGCTATGTATATAAGGAAAACCTGAGAATTTTTGAAACCTAAGGTCCGTGAGTCCTGATACTAGTCTCTATGGGGTATCAAAAGCCTGGTCACTTAGCCGCAAGGTTGGGATGTGCCAAGACGAAACTCGCTACATGGGATGATCTCGCCTTCAAACTCATTATTCTCAGGTGGAACGTGAAACATAGAATTTTGCAAAACGTTGATCCACGGTTGAAATTCAAAATAGCACAATTACCTTAGATATAATAATTGTCGAGAGTGAAAAGTTCACAAGTTGCAAATGTGAGTAGTGTTAGCATCTTAACTGATATTTAACTATGATTTCGTTTTAAGCTTGGTTTGGATAAGTGAAAAATCAGGAACGATGAATTTATTCTATTTGGGGCATTCTTGGATCCGAAATGCATCTTGTTCTATGATCTCTAACAGTTATGAAAATAACGAAAGTCAAATTAGTTAATTGTTAAAAAATATATAATAATAATAATGAGAAAAAGAGAAAAACAAAAAAATATTAGTGGTAATGAGTGTATATCTTCAATAATGGTAAAAATGGGGCTTCTCTAAACTCTTGATTCTTTAATTCACCTCGATGAACACTTAGCTACTTTTCGAGGTAATTAGTCGAGGCGGATCGAGATTCTTAGTTTTCTAAGTGCTTACTTATAGCATTGCGTGAGGACACGACAATACCTTAGTATGGGAGAATTTGGTATGTGCTGTTTTATATATACCTTTTACCTTGTTAAACGAACCCAAAAGACCAAAAACATGTAAAAATGGCAAATATATGCTTGTTTTTATGTTTGTGTATGTGCAGGTACGGGTAATAAATAAATGGACAAAAATTAAAGCAAAAACGGACAAAACCGGACATGATAATGGAAAGAGTGCACAAGAGCCGGGAATTATCAAGCTATGTTAAACAAAGTCAACCTTGGTCAACCCTTGGTCAACCCACAAAACGATAAATCCTTCAAAATGCTAAAAATACCCTTAATGTTAAATCCATTTTCATCAAAAACCTTAAATTGATAACACCGTTAGGCCTTTACTAACTTAGAACTAACGGTCGTTAACTATTTATATTATATATCCCTTAAACCCCTTAACCGGCCCAAACCCTTTTACCCGAGCCCAGGTCAACCACCCAAACTCCCAGGTCAAATAACGGTATAAAGAGAAAAAAAGGACGCGAAGGGGAATTACTATTCACCCTTCGTCCCAAATTAACCCCTGCATCAATTCAAACGGGTAAATCCCAATCCCACTTAATCCAGCAAGGAAATAAAGATTCTAAGTACAAAGAGCCACCTCAGCAAAGCAAAACGTCACCAAAGCCTCTCATTGGCCAAGACACCAACAAGAATGACACACGGGATTGCAAACAAACACACTTTGAGGGAAATTTTACACTAAAATCAAGCTAAAAGAAACACACTTACTCCCAAAGAGTGGGATTGCCAGCTTGGCAATCCGTGTGATGGAAATTGATCAAACGGCCAAAATGAAGGATCCAATGATTAGAGAGGAATGAATGGTCAAGATCAAAGCAAGTAGGAGCGTGTGTTGAAGGCTAGAAACTTCTCTCTTACTCTATAAATAGAGAGTTTGCTTCACTCATAATAATCAACGAGGAGTAGGATAATTTAGAGTAGGTTAGAATAGCTTATTTACAGCTTATTTGTCTTTACTTAATGTAATTTTTAGTTAAAAGCCATGTAATCTTTCCTTTATTAATAAAATTGTGATTTACTTTAAAATTGTGTTTTACTTTAATGAGAATTTTGCTACATTTGATTAGAAGTTTTAAATAAACTCAATAAGCTCTGAATAAGCTGTTTGTTGTTCACTTATATTCTCCAAGCTCAAATAAGCATCCTCAAAGCTTATTTGAGCTAAATTGATTGGATATTCAGTTTGGAAAAAGGAAGCAAGCTTTTGGAAGATAAGCTAGAATTGGAAGAGCTTACGGGTTTTAGATTGCTTATTAAATAAGTTGGGTAGGTTAGAGCTTAATAGGATTTACTACTCCTCTTTTGAGCAAGGAGTTGAGGTATTCTCTAAATTTTCATATCAAATCTGCTTATTATTCTTGTTAATCTGTTCTGCTTATCAATTAGTTTAAGAGTGCTTATTACTTCTTTAATTATGCTTACTATGTCTTTTATATGTTATGTCATTTAGATTTAAGCCTTTGAATATCTGTCTTTGAATATTACTTAGTTTTCAAGTGTTGGTTAATTTTCTGTCATAAAATCCAAAAATAGTAGCATTACTTTTTAGCTTATAGATTCTGCTTATATTGTTGTTTAGATCTGCTCATTAAGTTTGTTTTTAGCTCTGCACTATCTGGTATTAAGGATTTAAAGCCTGGATCTAAAATGTATAAGCTGAAAATGAGGTTTACTAGTTTTAAGGGGTGTTTGGCACAGGGCAGTACTAACTTAGTTAGTACTGCCAAAGGCTAATTAGTCCTTTGGATTGAAGTGAACCTTCATTTTAAAGTTTATAAGTGCAGGATTCAAGGTTGTTGTTAGGTTAAATATAGTTTTTAGAGTTTATAGGATATTAGTTTGAATCTGTAAGCTTTAGATGAGTTCATTAGGAATTTTTAGTATAAAATTGTTCCAGTTAGTTTTGCTTGTCATTTTGCCTTCATTGTGGTATTTTATATGTGTAGAATTCAACTCCTTTTGCCTGCACTTGGTAGCTTTTAGATTTGGTTCATTTGATGCAAACTGCATCAGCAACTATAACTGGCAAAAAGCCTTTTTCAATCTCAAAATTCAGCAAGTAAAAGTAGAATTTAGACTTTGAAATTTTTTGCACAAGTAGTTTGTAGGATATTTTAGATATGTTTAAGCTTTGTTTGCTTTAATTAGCTTATTTGTCATCTGTTTTTAAGCTTTAAAATCAGCATTTTGTCTTTTCAAAATAAAAGAATACTCAGCATGTACTAAGTATAAAAGCCTTTTTCAGCTAGTTTTTTCTTTGCTTATTTGACTTTCAAATTCTTTTTCAATTGCTGCTTTAAATAGCTTTTTGGCCAAGGTTTAAGATGATATAAGCTAGAATATTATAAGGATCTGTCTGCTTATTTGAAATTAAGCTTAAAGTTGCCTTTAAGGCCTGTTTGGTATGCAGTTTACTTATAAGTGCTTATTTGAAATCCTCAGCTTATGGCTTGCTTCTTTATGCTTATTTCTAGTCTAGAGTAGTTTATTAAGTTTAGGATTAAGTTAGTCTTAGCTTATCTTATTTTTGTCCTTAGCTTTCTAAATCATTTAGTAGGAGCAGCTTAAAGATTAAAGCTAGCAGTACTAACTCTAAGTTAGTACTGCTGTGCTTATTTAAGCTTATTCTTGCTTAAATTGTTTGTTCATTTCTTTTCAAAATTAGCTCATAGGGTTAGGGTTAACTAAGTAGGTGCTTATTTTGCTTAAAACTTAGCTTAATTTAGCTTATTAGTTGCTTAAGTTCAAAAAGTAGTTTTATACAATTTGTTGGCTTTTCAGCTGATTTCCAGCTTATTTAAGGAGTTTCAAAAATAGTTGCTTTTATTAAAATTGTTAGTTTTCAGCTTTTCTACAACTTTGCTTTTTAGGTTTTTGCAAAAATAAAAAAAGGGAAGAGGGGAAATCCAGGGTGAGCAAGGATCGAACCCTGGACCTCAAACCCTCATAACCTTTTAATAAACAACCACTCACACAACACACTCAACCATATGCCCTAGGGGGGGGGGGGAGGAGGGGGGGGGGAGGGGGGGGGAAAAAAAAAAAATAACCCCCTTTTTCGATCTATACTTTGCAAAACTTTATTTTATAATAGTCATTTAGCAGTTTTAAGCTTATTAAGCTTATTTGCTTAATTTACTGCTTATTTGTTCAGCCTTCCAGTTTTATTTTCATGCATTCTCCATAGTTTGAGCTACTTTTCTTTATTTTTTTTATAATTTTTATTATTTGTTTACTATTTTTAATAATTAATTTTCATTAAAACTGTTTTTAAATCATATTAAATAAAATAAAAGTCAAAAAAATAAAATTCTTTTTTTCAAAATTTTTCTTTTATCATTTAGGACTCTAGGAAAAATAGTTCTTGCTTTCGTAAGTTAATATTTTGAATTTCACCTTTTCTAAGAACGAGGATGATTTCGTTCCCGTTGTCGTTTTTTTTCCTTTTTTTTTTTTTTTTTCGGGTTTTTAAGCTTTAAGTGTTTCTCGGTTCTTAGAATTTCCTTCTTAATTTTTCTTTAAGTTAGTAAATAGGATTAGGAAAATTATTAGAAAGATCATTTTATGTTTTAATTTTAGATAAGTTTTAGGTTTTAAATCGTCTCATTTTAAATTCTCGTTTTCTAAGTTGTTTAATGCTTACGTGTTTTTGTTGTTTAATTTTCATTTCTTGTTTTTAGTGCATTTGTGTGTTCTACATTGTCATTTATATTTAGTAGATTAGAAAAACCCCCAAATCCATAATTCTTTGGGAAAACTATTCAAACAGCGACGATCAAGACTTAATCCGATTTTTCATAATTCACGCTTTCGTCGAGGGAAACGACGGGAGGTTTTTTTGAGACCCAACTTTGGTTAAAAGTTTGTTCTTGAACCGACAAAAAAAATACTTACTATTATTATTATTTGATATAATCCTTATATTATATATTATTTATACGTCCCAATATCAGTCGTGTCCCTCCCCCCGGCAGCCGTCCATCCAACGTTGGCGCCGCCAACCCTCCAATTGTTCTGTCGAGGGAAGAGGTGGTTACGATTATAGTTGTTTCATTTAAAGATGTTAGTGTTTATTGATGATCCATTGCCTCGTTGAATTCTATTTTCCCTCATCCCCCCAATTACTCACTAATTGTAACATGTTTCCCCCCATGTAACACCAAGACAACCCACCCCCACCACCCCCTCAACCCCCCACCCCAAATCACAAATCCCCACCCCACCCCCCCCCCCACCCAGAACAGTCCCCCCCCCCCCCTCGTGCGCTGAGCCAATAATTTCCCTCGTGATCTTGTACCCTGGTGGTACCTCCCCATCCCCACCTCCCTAGGTAGTCCACGCCCCACGTCGAAATGGCCTTGCCCGTGTTCGAGTTCTCCGATATTCTCCGTTTGATGTGACCCCAATCCTGTGTACTGATGGAATTTGATTGATGAATTGTGTTGAATTTATTTTTTCCGTTTGTGAATATTTACACTTCTATTTTTTAATATACCCTATTTGTAATCGTTGTTCACGGATTCTACACCTTTAGATTACGGTGTTGTTATAAGGAAAGTTTAAGGCGGGTTTGTATCAACATCACCCAAAACTGGAGAAGGGTAAGAAAAGGAAAAGATGGGGTTTAGAAGGGTTTATTCTAGAATTAGCGTTCTCGAGCTTACAACCTCCTCCGCTTCTTTTGTTCGTAATTTTTAGAGAGCTACCATACACATTTAATTTTCGGTTACCAAAAATATTTTTTATTTTAATTCCTTTTCCTATGAATTATTTTCAAAAGCCCAAAAATATTCTCCGTTACCTCTTATCCGTTTAATTCCTTCTTCTTATCCTCTATATTGTTTAATTTTTTCTTATGACATCATTTAACCAACGTGAGTGTACGGGGTGTGGACAACCATGTGATGGCTTTTATTGTTATATATGTACATGTTCGTAGTGTGGTGTTAATCTTCTACTTGGAACTTGTTTAAATTGCACTTATGGTGATGGAAAGCCAGTCACTTGTTGTGGGTGTGAAGGCCCGTTAAGAGGAGGATTTTGTTCATTTTGCGCTTCAAGAGATGGAAATTCATTCGATTATAATCCAAATCCAAATTCTTTCAATGAATCTCAAAATTTTTCCGACTACCGTCCACAACCCCAGTACGAGACAAATATTTGTGAGTTATGTAGAAACGATGCTCATTATGATTACGATTGTTTGCCTCAAGTTCTGTTTATTTACAATCAGAACCCGTGTTTTGATCAAAACTTCGATAATAATTTTCCACTAACTTCACCAAGTTTTCCACAACAATATCTTTGTTGTGAGAACTGCGGGGGTTCTCACGCGACTTTTCAGTGTCAACCGATGAACCAAAATCTATCTAATTCTAATTCTTCCGGTTTTGACCAAATTCAACCCCCGCAGTTTGCTGAAATTCATTATTCTCCTCAAAAAACGAGTGAAGAAGTGTTGAAAGCTAGAGAAGACTTAATGAAAGCTATTCAAACCTTCTTAAGGAAGTTTAGTCGTATATCTTTTGGAGAAACACCAAAGGTTTTATTGATAGCTTGGGAGAGATTTTTTGAAATTAAGCATGCTTTTATGGACAAGCATTATCAACAAGTGGATATTTAAGAATTGATGAGTAAACTCCTTGATGATGTGCGAAATATTAATGAGGAACTATCGGAATTTATTAATAGTCCAATTTGGAATCGTCCTACCTTTTACGATGATGAAGATGAGTATACTATCATATATAGAAAGACTAACGCAATCACACCAAACTTACCGATTGAGGAGCCCGATAACTCTCTAAGTATGGGGGATGAGCATCTTAACACTATTCCAGAAACGGAAAAGACTAGTGTTGAGAACCTTGTCCCAATCCCAAGTGAGTTTAAAGGTATTTCCGAAGATATTTGTGATGTGTCGTATTGTGATCATTTTGATGCTGAATGTGGACTTATTAACTCTTTGCTTAGTTGAGATAGTTCGATCACATCTCCTAAGATTGATTTTCTTCCTGAGGAGTTCGTCGGTGAACTCGATTTTATTGATCCAATTTTACCGAGAATTGATGAAGACGGTTTTGATGAAGAAGATTTTTATGAAGAAGAAGGAGAAAATGACAATGATTTTCTTTAAATAGAGGACGAGATTCTTCGTGAGAAATTATTAAACGTCAATCTTCTTGTTGATAAGATCAAAGCATTGAAACTCACTCTATTTATTCCTTTTGTGCTTGAAAATCCCTCATCTTCTCCTATTCCAGTTGTGGATAGTGACTTTCTTGTAGAGGAGGTTGATACATTTCTTGTTTTGGAAGACTTGATACCTCCGGGTATTGAGAGTGATTTAGACTCGGAGGGGGATAACGTTTTTCTTGACAACTTACTTAACGAAGATCCGATTCCCGAGTATGAACGTTTTACCTTCAACATTGAGTCCGATGCACCCGTGATAAACAATTTTGATGAGCTTAATGAAGACGAATGTTTTAACCCAGGGGGAGGTGATATTGATGTTTCTCAAAATATTAAAGATGACAATTCCTTCACATTTGTCATTCGGATTTTTCTACCGTATCTCACATACCCTGTGGATTCTCCTTTACTTTTCTCCACCAGGAGTGAAGACACCATTTTTGACCCCGGCATCTCTACTTAGAGCCGGTGGCATCTCATCGGGATGGAACTTTCATGTGCTTTAATGTTTATCCAAACATTAATGAAAGCCCGATTGAGATTTTCTTTTACATTTGCTTCCCCTTAGACAACTTAATTCGGGGTTGAGTCAAGCTCGTGACTCGGTTAACAAAAACAAGCGTTTCTATCTTTTTATCTATTTTCTAACAAATGATGTGAGGAGGCTAGTCTTTCTTTTCTTGTGTTTCGTGTTTTGTGATTTTTATTGTCCAGGATTGCTCGGATTTTGAAGACTCTCGTGTTCATGATTTTCTCCATTCATACATTCGAGCTTCATATCCCCAGCTTCATTTAGGGAATCCGATATCCTAAAATCTTATCGACTAACATTTATCTTTAGCATACTTAATAAACGGCTTTAGATTTGCGTAGAGACCCCTTTATATCAAAATATGCATTGGAATTAGTATGGGGGAATCTCACATTGAGGAAAATGTTTAGTTTTAGTATGGGAGGAATCTATCAATTTGATTGTGTCTGCAGCCGTTATTTTCACGTAATCCCGTTTTTACCACCAAAATTTCAAAAAAATGAAAAAATTTAAAAATTTTCAAAAATAAAATAAGTGTTTGGTCATAATTTTGACTTTCCTGCTGGGTAGAATAAGAGTAAATTTTGACTCGATCGAGCGTGTTGAGCTCTAGCTTGTTCCTTAACGTTTAGGCTAAGCATTCGCGAAAATTCACGAAGAACAAAAAATGATAGAGTTAAGTATGAGTTGGATGCTAAACAAGGATTATTTAGAAATCTTAAGAGCTCATGTATGTAATTTGTGGCTTTTTCTCCCATAAGCTTCTAACCTGATTAATATACGTGCTATTTTTGGAGATTAAACTTAAATCACTAATTTTTATGTAGTATATAGCAAATTTTTTTTGCCTTAGTTCAAATTTATACTTGAATTTTTCAAAAAGAAGTCTTCCACATATATATAAAAAAATGATGAAAAATGAAAAAATATATG
>BQNB010114279.1:9166-21782 GCA_026074375.1 Tanacetum coccineum
TTTTTTAAAGTTTTTAATCTATTTAAATGCACGAAAAATACTAAAAGTTGAATTAAAAATTTATAAAAATTACTAAAAATTTCTAAGGTAACAAAGAATGCAAGAAAAATAATAAAACCTAAAAAGCTAAACTTAATAAGCTGAAAAAAAAACAAAACAGCACTCGAAGTGCTTATTATAAAAGGGGCTCAAAAAGATGTTAAAAGATTTGTTGTTGCACCCTTGGACGTAAAAGTCCCAAGGGCGCAGTGGTGTGTGAGTGTTGTGTTGATGTTTATAAAAGGTTGAGGAGGGTAGAGGTTGTGAGTTCGAGCCTAGCTCACTCACAATTTCCCCTCTTCCCTTCTTTTATTTTTGCAAAAACTTTTAAAAGCAAAGTTATAAAACAGCTTTTAACAAGCAACTTTTGTAAAGACAACTTTTTTTCAAAATAAAAAAAAGCTAGAAAACAGCTTATCAATTAAAGAGAAATGATTTTAAGTATTTTTGGTTTTTTCACAAATGCTTAGAAACTTATAAGCTAAATTAAGCTAAAGCCTAAACTGAATAAGCTACAACTATCCTATACTATCCTAATGAGCACAACTGAATAAGAATTAAGCAAAAAGAAAAAGCCATAAGCTGAAAAATCCAATTAAGCAGTTTTGCACAAAATAGATTGCAAAATGGCCAAATAGGCACTTTTGAGCTTATTTTTAAGCACACAAACAGAACCTTATGACTATTAGACTTATACTACCTTAAAGCTTGAGCTTAATACTATATAAAACAGCCATCAAAAAGGATTTTGAAAGTCAAATAAGCAAAGAAAAAGCTAATGGAAAACGCTACTTATGCTGTTTTCCTATTTTTTTTGTTTGTATAAAAAGATAAAATAAGCCTAAGCCTAACTTTAATAAGCTTCAAACACCTTATATCTAACCTAACAAACAAGTTTAAGCATGAACTAAGCTAAAAATACACACAATAAGCTAAAAATCTCAAATAAGCTTTTTGGTACAAAACTGTTTTGTAAAACAGTCAATAAGGCAACTTTGAGCTTATTTTTAGATAAGCTAAAAGATCTTTATGACTTAATGAACTATACCACTAAAAAGCTTATCCTAAACTCTACTTAAAACACTAATCAAAAAGGAATTTGAAATTAAAATAAGCACAGAAAAAGCTAAATGAAAAAGGTCAGTACATACTGATTTATATCAGTATGTGTTGATTTTATAAAATGACAAATCACTAAATGCAGGCTTAAAAACAGATACTCTAATAAGCTAATTAAGTTGAAATAAGCCCTAACCTATCTAATATAGCCTATAATCTACTTATGCTCCTATTTTCAAAAGCTAACTTAAACTCTAACTAGCTTGGATTTAAGCTAGAAAAAGACCTTTTGGCTGTTTTCCTTTGCTGATGCAATTGACACTAAATGACCAAAGAATAGAACTAAATGATGCAGGTCCTAGGATTTGTTTTAAACTTCATTTAAACACTAAAGCAAAGGCAAATAGAGCAATAACAATAGCTAGAACATACTTGAGCTTAAAATGCATATTGAACTGAACTTAGGCTAACAGACTTTAAAATCTTATAACTTGAGTAAAACTGATTAAACGATTACAAGAACCTTAAATCCTAACTTTATAAACCTTAATATGAGATTTGAATTCAACTTAAAAGACCAAATGGACATGGATAGTACTAACTTATGTTAGTACTGCCTTTAGCCAAACACCCCTTTAAATTTATCAAAACCATTTTTAAGCTTATAAATTTGAGATTTAAAGTACAAACTTCAAATACCAGATATTGATTAGCTTATAACAGACTTAATGAACATATTTAAACAATCAAATAAGCTGGAATGATAAGAACACAGATTAAGCTAATATTTTTGATTTTTTTTAAACTGTTTTATACCAAAACTAATAAAATGAGATTTAAGCTACAAATTTAACACAATAAGCATTAAACAACTACAATAAGCACTATTAAGCTAAATTTAACAGCTATAAGCTAAAATTAAGCAGGATTAAGCTAAAATGCAAGTTAAAGCTATAAAATGAAAATGAGGACTTACAACTGCCTTTGCTCAAACAAGGCTTATAAAATGCTCAAATGAGCTAATCAACAAGCTCCAGCTTATCCTAGGATAAGCTGGTGTGGTCTTGGAAGCCCATCCAGGTCTGGCTTCCCTTCCATATTAAAAGTTGTGGTAAATTTTAGAGGAGGATTTGTTGATTAATCAAACTCAGTTAAGCTTTTGTGAGCTTAACTGAGTGTAAACAAACTAGAGTAGCTTAAGATAGCTTATGAGGAGCTTATGATCAATTTAAACATAAGTTGCTAAATATAAAGTAACACTGAATTTAACAAGTTATAAGAGAAAACTAAATTTTATTAAAACTAAAAGCTGATTACAATACTTGAAAAGAGATTACATGGAATTTAAAGAACAAAAGCTAAAAATTACAAGCTAAATTAAGCTACTCCTATTCTACTTTTTAAATCTAGATAACTATGAGTGACAGATGATCTCCTTATATAGTCAAGAGAGGAAGGATCTAGGCTCATACATGCTCATACACGCTCCTTGGCAGCTTCAGATCTTGGCCATCCATTCCTTCTAATCATTGGATCATAATTCGTAGCCCTTGGATCAAAAAGTGAGCACACAGATTGCCAGCGTGGCAATCCCATCATATTGGAGCCTTGTGCTTCTTTCCCACTTGTTTTAGTGTAAATTTCATCATTTGGTGTGTTAGTTTGATGTACGCGTGGCATTCCCTTGTGTCAGATCAACCAATCGTTGCTTTTGGTGACGTTCTCTTTGCTGATGTGGAGCATAGTACTAAGCATCTTCGTTGCCTTGTAGGATAAGTGAAGGGATTGGGTTTTACCCATTTGATTGATGCAGGGTAAGATTGGGGGAGACGGTGAATAGTAATTCACCTATTCGCGCCCTTTTTCTCCTTTTTATAACTTCGTTTGTTTGACCCGATTTAAATGATGTTTGACTTGGGCTTATTTTGATAACAACGGGATTGGGCTGGGGTAAATGATTTTGGGCTTGGGTAAAAGGTTAAAAGGGTTTATATATTTTGACTTAACGACCGTTAGTCTTTTAATATAAAAGACTAACGGTGTTATTCATTTAGGGACTTTTGGTGAAAATGATTTAACATTAAGAGTTCATTTGGTATTTTGAAGGTTTTGTCATCTTGTGGGTTGACCAATGTTTGACCATGGTTGACTTTTGTTGACCAAAGCTTGATAATTCTCAGCTCTTGTGTACTCTTTCCGTTCCCGTGTCTGTTTTTGTCCGGTTTTGGCTCTTTCCTTGTGATTTTTGCAATATCCGTACCTACACATTCACAAAATACAAAATACATATATACAAGCATAATTATGCACATTTTTCATCTTTTTAGGGTTATTTTTGGTATAAAATGGATATGTGATTTCTCACATATCACCCTCTATCATACTACGATATTTTGTTTGATCCACGATACCCTGTAAATCTGCATCTAGTTTAGTAATAGCCATTGGTGTGTATAGTAATCACATTTTTGTCCATCCCGTGTGTCTTTAAGAATACTCCAGAGTATATGTGATTGACTTATAATAGATACCCCGGGGATATTGTTGACATGAAGTCCAGAAAGTATCATTTCGCTAATCCATTGACATTTTAAAATTATCTTTCATGAGTTTTTCAAATCTTTTAGCAAAAACTGGTTTAGTTGAACCAAAAATTATGTCATCGACATAGATATGAACTAACAAAATGTCATCCCCATATCTTCTTGTAAACAGTGTCAGATCGACAATACCTTTTGTGAAATGGTATTCGATTTGAAATGAGGAAAGCTTGTCATACCATGCTCTCGGGGCTTGTTTGAGACCATATAGAGTTTTCTTAAGACGATAAACGTGATTTGGAAAGTATGGATCTACAAAACCATCAGGCTATTGAACAAAAACCTCCTCTTTCAGTGGACAGTTCAAGAATGTTGTTTTAACATCCATCTGGAAAATTGGAAAGCTCTTGTGAGCCGCATATGCCACAAAGATTCTGTCTGCTTCAGTCTTGCACTCGGTGGCCAAACCGTCTCCTCAAAATCTATTCCCTCCTCTTGACCATATCCTTTGGCAACTAAACGAGACTTGTTCCGAATAACGGTGATTTCACCATGAAGAAACATGTAATCTTATGATCTAAACCAAGAACAAGAGAGAGATGTGGGTTGTGATGTTTAGATAGAGAAAGTGATGGAATGGATGATGTTATTACTATATGGAAATATAGAAGATTAGAAAATAATACAACCCCTTCCATGGCTAGCGAGGAGGGATACCAGGCTTATTATAGGTACCTCATGTTGGCCATGGCCCATAGGCTATGATGCCCGGCTTCCCATAGGCCTATGTGAGCCGGACTTACTTCTATACTTAATCATGACACAATTCTACATGCTAAGCTCCTTTTATCATACTTGGAAGTGACTCGACACTTTTTTGTGTTTCTCCAACAATCCTCCCCTAAGGGAGGTCCTCTCATTTTACCAGGACTTTAAGCTTTTATGTCATTACAATCGCTTTTGTCTTTTGTCGTTTGCTCTAGTTTCGACCATTTTGATACATTTGCCTGTGAATATGTTTGTAAGATGAATCATTGATTTTCTGGGATTGAGCTCTGATTCCTTTGGAAGTTGTAATTTACCATTGTTGATATTGATGCATTCTTGAGAATCATCACACCAAGCAACCAATTTCTGACGCCCATACTGTTGATACTTTGCCGTCAGTGTGGATTTGGATTTCTTGAACCCAACTTGCTCTATACCTTTCTTGAATGGTTGTCTTGAAAATAACTTTAATGCTACGTTTTTCTGAGATTCGTTACTATAATTACTTCGTCACTTCGAGAAAGACTGTTCGTTATCAGAGTTGGGAAGTCTTTAGAATATATATTTGAGCCATTGCATGGAAGTCCATTATGTTTGTCTATAGGGTTGAGCTGTGGTACTTATGGATCTTGTGAGCTCAGCTGGGATTCAGGGAATTCTCCAACACCATATTTATAATTTGCCTGCATTAAAAACACGTTTGCTATATAGCGGGGGGACGAATACTGGCTTTAGTCATTCGCCCAGGTTTAGTTGGTGTAACCTTTCAAAATCCAAGTGAGGATCTGACCTTTCTTTTGTAGATCATGATAGTTTCAATTTAAGAAGAATTTTCTTGACAGGATTTCAGCTTGTAGTATTGAAATCTTTTAACACATAACTATTAGATTCATCGTATCAGCATGTTCATTGTTTTATCAGAACGTCTCAATAGCAGTCAGAATGATAAGAGTGGAACCATGTGAGTTACTATCTCCTACGATTGATATATTGAAAATCGATTTGTATAATCAATCGACGTGTCACTTGTAAAGTGGTTTTGTGACACATCGAGGTGTTTTAAAGCAATTCTAAAGTCTTAACCGCTGATCCCATATACATGGACAAGTTTAATTCCATAAAGAATCGCACCAATTGTGGTTTTTCTGTTGTCACATGCTTGATTTCTAAGAATCGCACAAGTAACCACCTAGCTTGTTTTAATGTTGGCTCAAGCAGGTTTTCATTCTTCATTGTGAATACCTAGGTATCACTGGATGGTATCTGGCAAAAATCATAACAAGGAAATCTTGTGTAGGTCTCTAAATGATATTACTTGGATAAATGCACCCATTCGTGTGAGATACCAAGAAGATAACAAGATAAATTATGACAAGTGTCCTAATGAGATTAATGGATGATCTCTTTTGGCTCTAGACTCAATAGTGCACTTTCAATTTTAGTGATCGGAGGTTGGAGCTGAGTGCCACCTTTTCAATATCAACTAACTCGGAGTGAGAAAGTCAATAAAAATGAGTGTATCTCCGTGAGTTTTGAAACAAAGTCTTTCCGACTTTGAGTGGCTGGGAGGGGTTTGTGCATAGTGTCACTGGGTCCATGACTATCTTCAATGTCAGACAACACCAAAGTGTTTCTGACAGCATATGTATTGACCCGGTTTCTGCCTAAGTGTATGGAGGGCTTCTTTCTTTTCACCCTTTATCCTTACATTTCTTTTTCATTCTTCAACCCCTTCAATGCTTACCGAGACTTCATAACTAACACCTTGTTGGGTTTGTTCCAGTGTTAGCTCCATCTCAGTCGGCATTATTCCCGATTCTCACTTTTTCTCCTTTTTAATCATACCTAAGGACTTCTACACTAACTAGTGGATATCCCTGGGTAGATCCCTCCGGTTCTGGCTGGATCATGGGATTTGAATACCTATACCTAACCACCTTATAACTCCATAAAATTAAGTACATGGTCGGTCTTTTAGGGTATTCCATCACCATTACAAACCAAAATCATTGAAAAATTCATTCAAAGTGTTTGATATAAATATCAAAAGGTTTACACTTTGAATGTTTTTAATCATCACTAAAAGCTCCACCTTAACATGTTCATCGTAATCATAGTACATGCTAAGTGTGGAGTACATCGAGTCCATTTTAATTGATTACTTCTGTCAATATACATTAAGTCCAGGTTAATCACATTTTCTCCCCTTATCCAAAATGTTAATCCCTTGATATTTTGGATATCAATTGATTAACCGTTTGGGGACAAAATGATGTATTCTAGCATTTTGGAACATATTATTGCTCCCCCTCAACTTTTGAGGGTTTATAAGATGGTGCCAAGTATAATTATTTGAAAGATTTTGAATTTACTAAGAAATTCTTGAAAAATTTGTACTCGAGCACATCTTAATTTTTCACCAAAAATCTACATTAGTTATTAACATATTCACAAGATAAAAGTATTTACGAGGAATGACCTTATAAGATGTAAACAACATATGATAAATCATATGGTCCTTTGTAGTAGCCGTAAGTCATCCCCGTATTGTCTTCCACCAACAAATCTCTCCAAACTCCAGAAGATCCTCCTTGTCTTTAGTCTTTTGTCAATTGCCTGAATCATAGCTCGTGCATTCACTTTGTCTCGTTGGCTCCAAAAAGTCTGAGGCAGATACTCCATTCTGATTCCCTTAAGGCGATCATTCAGAGCAGTCCGAACATCATCGAGAGTACCATCGCTAAACTTGTGTAGTTCATCAATGCGCATCAATCTGTTCTTCTTGTCTTTGTTCTCATAGATGAATCCTCTAGGATCGGAGTATGGTGTGTAAGCGTCTCTTCTTCTCAAATTGGATCTGTACGTGTCAGGCTTTATGAGGTTGAGTTTCTTTTGATAGCTTTCAACACCCAATTGAAGGTCTTTCACAAGCCTGTAGATGACAACACTTCTTGTGAACATTCTTAAGGAGACATTAAATGCAATACGTTCTTCAACGTTGAGATTTGTCTACTTTCCGTGCACGAGAAGAAGTAGCATGTCTTCAATGTCTTGGATCTGAAGTCTGTGGAAATCGCCTTCTTTGAACTTGTAAAGAATGTCGTCATCCTTACGTACAGTGATCCAATCAATATACTTGTAGTTTTGCCATTCGACTATTTCCACCTTCGTGACAGCAATAATTCTTCTCTTTGAGTAGACGTCACGAGCTAATTCCCTTGTGGTCGTAAATGCATAGAATTGTCTTCTCTTTTTGCCCCAATGTGAGATTCCACAGAGAGCGAATTTGTCGTAGTTGACTATCACTTGACTCCACATTGAGTTGGGCACTAAGTCTTCTATCCATTTAATATGCCCGTAATCTGCAGCCTTGGTCCTCGTAACTGAAGTAGAGTACTTGCGGCTTGACTCACCACCACGTAGGTACTCAAGGTCGTTATTGATGAAATGATGAAACGGTATGACATGACGACCTTGAGAATTTGGAACCAACGGTAGTGGATTTCGCAGATCATGAGGATATTGGCAGTCTTCGGGGTTGATCCAGTCTATCTTTTCTAGTTGTGGCTTTGTAGACTTCTTCACAAAGGTATTCAAGTTCAGTCAAGCTTTTGCATGTTCCTTTCATCAGCTCAAATGTTGGACCTGCTAATAATTTAGGTGTTAGTGTTTTAACATTTAGCCTGTTCATCACAAAAGCTGAGAAGTTAAATGTTGTGTCTGTTAGTTCATCGAATGACTCTCTAGGGTCTTGTCTTCTTGCCAGATTGCTTAGCTAAGGTTGGACAAATTCATGAACGGTAGGTACAGACTTGTTCCATGCATGATCAAGAGAAGGTAGTCGTTCAGGTTGTTGAAACCAGTCAGGAAGATGATGGACCTCTTCTTTCGCTTGTTCATCATGGACACCTGTTTCAAACTCCTGATGTGCAGGTGCTTCAAAGACATCTGTAGATTGCATAGTTTCCTCTACTAGAGCAGATTAGCTAGCAGATTGCTTGTGAGTCTTAGAATATGTAGTAGTCTTTCCTGCTGTCGTGGTTGTCTTTTCTTTTGGAGCACTAGTAGATTAAGGTTCTTTTCCTGACCTTCTTCTTTTAGACCCCCGGTCTGTTCCAGTAGAGGGTTCTTGATCATCATCTGCTCCATTTAGAGGTCTTTTTATTTTGACCGTATCTCCATAAGTATCTAGCAAAATTTTGTCAGCTTCATACGCATCAACTACTCCCTTGTAGAGCTGCCTTTGAATGTCTGACCTATTGATAGAGTTGTTAGCTTCCATCTTGTCAATTAAGATCTTTTTCAGCTCTAGTTCCGAAAGATTAGCAGCTACAGCATGAGACGTCTTGGCTTCCTTTGAAGATCGTACCAGAACCTCAGACTCGAGTTGTTCGTTCACTAACTTCTCAATTTGTGGTGTGATCTTCGAGACTTCACTCTTGACTTGTTCCTTGATTACTTTCTTCATTCCTTCATCGATTGAATCAAGGAATTGTTGATTTTCAGCTTGAGCCTCTTCTCGAATTCTATCAGACTTCAGTTGGACTGCAACATCTACTGCTTCCTTCATTTTATTTTCCAGGTACTGGTCAATGATGCACGAATAGAGGAGAGTGCTTCAGCATATTGATTTGTTTGTTTGAGTTCTGAGAAGTTGTCTTCTAACGCTTTTAGTCTGTAATCAAAACCAAACAACGAACCAAAGTCAGGAAGATTTTGAAGTGAGGAACTTGGAGTAGTAGCCGGTGTCAGGATTGGTGGTTGTTGTAATTGAATGAAGAGAGGAGTCGGTGTTGGAGGACGATTGGTTGGTGCAAAGAAGGATGGCTCCGCAATGGCAGTGACAGGAATATCTATTAGAGAGGTAGCTTCAGCATTATGTCCAAATATAGCATCAACACCGGTATCTTGATTTGGATTTAGCATGTTGGAGACGAAGCCAGATGATACATAAGAACTGTGTTGTTGACCATCAGGATTTACCAGAGTTAGGGTCACATGAGTGTCTTCAATTTCCTGGGTTACTTGAACCTGGGGCAATACAACATCTGTCATTACATCCACCTCATTTCCTTGGTCCTCTACATATGTAGCATCTTCATCGGCCTTTTCTCCTTCAACATCCACTCCTTCAACTTCATTGTCACTGTCTTCATCATCTGAGGATAAAACATGAGAGGGTGTATGAACTATAGGATCGAAGGTGTCATCTTCATCAGTTTCCTCTTCATGTGTTGTTTCATCATCATGAGTTGTGAGCTTTGGATGAATGAAATCATCACCATCATCTTCAGATTCAGTCTGTGCTTCATCATCATCATCTTGATCATCTTGACTTTTGAGTTCATCATCTCCACTTTTAGCATCATCGTCATCATCTTGAACGTTCTCATCATCTTCATTTTTATCTTTATCTTGATCATCTTCACTTGACTTCCAGGAGATATCATCATCTGAGTCATAATCAGGTGCATCGGGAACCCCTGGTGAAACACCAGTTCCTTCATCTACACCAGACCCGCTGGCATGAGAGCTGTGAGTCTCTTTACGGCTTCTCTTGGTGATTATCTTGAGTTGCTCAGCTTCTGTCAAAGTCGCCTCAGAGATAGTCTCTAACTCTTTAGCCTTCTGCTTTCCTTTTCCAGTCTTCTTGCCTTTCTTTTCTTTAGGGACTGTGGGAGACTTCTGCTTAGTGGGTGCATCAGAATCAGCTTTCTTCTTACTTGCTTTTGTCTTTGGAGGAATCTTTCCTGAAGCAATAACATAATACTCTTTGTATGATTCAGAGTTGCGGATGTCCTCGTTTGTTAACTCTGCTGGTAAGATAGCCCCGTACAGCTGAGTGTCTTCATTCCTTGAGATGACATTGATTGTCGTGAACATTGGGTCATCTCTGGCATAGTGCCAATTAACCTTGTTTCTTCGAGGAATTGAAGGGTCTTTAGCCATGACAAAGTTGACGATTAGCTTGGTAAAACGAGGATAGTACATCGCATTGCCCTTCTTCGTATTCTTGTTCTCAATCTGGTAAGTGAAGTCCTCCCACAGAAGATATGCATAATCAACCTTCTTGTTATTGTACATTCCCCATAAGATTTGAGCTTGAGAAAGACGAAGACTGTCGTAGGATGGTTTACCACTGAGACATTTGTTGATGATATCAGTAAATGATCTTCAGGGTTGATGCAGCTTATTGACATTAACATCAGTGATCTTTCTTATTTCTCCAGAGTGACCAAGACTGGCTAGAAATGCGAGAATCTCCTTCTCAAGAGGTGGTTCTTCAAACTTCTTATTACCGACTTTAGGGCAAATTTGAAGAATGTCTCTGAATTGATCAAGATTGAGAATGTGCTTTTTGTTATTCATCTTGAATCTGACAGATCGGTTATGAATATAAGCAGAGGCCCAGAATTCTTGCATATAGATCTCTAGAACATCAGCAGAAACTTGGAATGCCTTGTAGAAAGGAATGAGCTTTAACACATCGTAGACTACTTGAAGAGTTGCTTCCTTTGATGTGACATCTGAGTTTAAACGAAGATTAAATTTACCAATCTTAAGTCGATTGGCAAGAGCAACTAAAGCATCATCCAAAGAAATCTGATTTGCTATTAAGATTTCCATGAGTCTGTTTAAGAAAGAGTGAGTGCAGTTTATAATGTGACACAATCATACATGCATGAGAACCTTTATGACTTTTAGCACTTTTAGGATCAATTATCTTAGATAGACTGATATCGTATGATACAAAGGCACCTATTGAAACAACTAATTTGAATATAGTTAACTTTGGATTTGTCAAGCTTTTAATGTCTATTTTAAACTAATAGACTTGTTTGATTTTAACATTAGTTGGAAAAAATCTGATCTTAAGTGTGTGATATAAAAAAAAGTTGGTTATACTCGTTCGGTCCATGCAAATGACACTCGTTCGGTCCACACTATACATCACTCGATCAGTTCACACAAAGTTGACACTCGTTCGGTCCACACTAAATTACTCGATCGGTTCACATTATAAAGACACTCGTTCGGTCCACACAAAATTACTCGCTCGGTTCTCACTACAAAGACACTCGTTCGGTGCATACATAATCACTCGATCGGTTCTTACTACAAGGACACTCGTTCGGTGCATACACAGTTACTCGATCGGTTCACTACAAAGACCACTCGTTCGGTGCATACAAAATTACTCGATCGGTTCTTACTAAACGGACACTCGTTCGGTGCATACACAATTACTCGATCGGTCCTCACTACAAAGACACTCGTTCGGTCCAAACAAAATTACTCGATCGGTTTCTTAAGGTTTCACTCGTTCGGTTTCTAACTATTCGATCACAAAGTAATCAATAACAGGTTCAAATCACAACGAATGATAAAACTTGATTAACATATACATATATTACACCTAAAACTACAAAATCCCTCTATCAATTTAAAGTTTTAACTACATACGATCTTAAGAACCCTAATTTAAAAATTAGGGCAGCCGTGATAAAAAATAGTGAATGTGATCAATTCCTTTGGATTTCGAGTTGATTAGGTGATGAAGATCAAGATTTAAGTTGTACCTTTCGAGATGAAAATCAATGAGAATGCCTGTTCGTGGAGATGCGATCGGTAGAGTGTGCGTGTGTGTGTTTGAGTGTGTTTGTGTATGTTGTGAGGAACAGTGAAATCGATAGGGTGGTGATGGGTTAATGTTAATTTTAATTTTTTCATTTTACCCCCTTTAAGTATTAACAACTTTCCATTTTGCATTTATAAGCTTTATAAGGTATATTCAAGATAAACAAATAGCACATATAGTCCCTAATGTTTTATACTATCATACCTATAGACTTAATTTAGCAAAATATACCCTAAAGGCATAAACAAATAACACATAAGACACATGTAAGCTCAACTTAATTAACTTTCCTTAAAGTGATGTTTTGTTATTGTTTAAAAACCTTTTCTCTTAAAAAACTCATTTTATTATGACGAAGAAGTTTTGACATTCTCTCCCCCTCAAACAATGACCCATTTTCTATTTAAAGATCTGTAGTCGTTGTTTGAGAAGTCAAATGTCACTTGAAAAGACTTTTCAGATGATGGAATGATTTTATTTTGAGAAAAAACAAATACCATGTGTAAATAAGATTTCTCTTATTTATACTCATAAATGCACTGAAACGTACATCAATGGAAACATAGAGAGC
>BQNB010114280.1:0-21782 GCA_026074375.1 Tanacetum coccineum
CCTACTTAATTGAAAATGGATTTAGAAGAGGCACTATAGATAAGACTTTGTTCGTCAAGAAGGACAAAGGTGATAGATTGTTAGTTTAGGTGTATGTTGATGATATTATCTTTGGGTCTACAAAGAAGTATTTATGTGATGAGTTTGAGCAAATGATGCACAAGAAATTCCAGATGAGTTCTATGGGGGAACTCACTTTATTCTTAGGGTTACAAGTACAACAGAATAAGGATGGAATCTTCATTAGCCAAGACAAATATGTGGCTGACATATTGAAGAAGTTTGATTTTGCCACTATGAAGACAATAAGCACTCCTATGGAATCTAACAAGGAATTGATCAAGGATGAAGAAGCTGATAGTGTGGATGTTCATTTATACATATCAATGATTGGATCATTGATGTACTTAGCAGCTTCTAGGCCCGACATAATGTTTGTTATTTGTGCTTGTGCAAGGTTCCAAGTTACTCCTAAAATGTCACATCTTCATGCTGTGAAAAGGATCTTTAGATACTTGAAAGGTCAACCTAAATTGGGCCTTTGGTATCCTAGAGATTCACCATTTGACTTGGAAGCTTTTTCTGATAGTGATTATGCTGGAGCTAGCCTTAACAAGAAATCCACAACAGGAGGTTGTCAATTTCTTGCCAAGAGGTTGATTTCATGGCAATGTAAGAAGCAGACTATAGTTGCAAATTCTATTACTGAAGCAGAGTATGTTGCTACTGCTAATTGTTGTAGACATGTGCTATGGATTCAAAATCAAATGCTTGATTATGGGTTCAACTTCATGAACACCAAGATTTTCATTGATAATGAAAGCACCATTTGTATTGTGAAGAATCTAGTGTTTCACTCTAAAACCAAGCACATAGAGATTAGGCACCATTTCATCAGTGATTATTATAAGAAGAAGTTAATTCAGGTGATCAAGATTCACACAGATAACAATGTTGTAGATCTTCTCACAAATGCTTTTGATGTTAGCAGATTCAACTTTATGAATGCTCGCATTGGTTTACTTAATCTCTGAAGTATTGTTTGAGGGGAGGTATGATTGATGAGGTTTGAAGTTAATTAAGTTAATTAGAATTTAATTTTGATTTTTAATTTAATTTAGCATTTATTTTCTTAATTTTTAGTATTTAGGTTTCCCGATACCTGATTCTGTTCCCCGTATTTTAGTATAGATTTAATTTTAGGATTTCCCTATAACTAATTTTGTTTCCCGTAGTTTTTAAGATCCCCATTTCCTATATCTGTTTCCCGTAGATTAAATTAGGTTTTATTTAATTAATTTTAGTTGTAATTATATCAGTGTTTCCATCATATCTAAATATTCTCCATCATTCAATTTCTCATCAAACCAGGATTACCTTCAATTGCAGCCTCGTTGGGACATACGACCCGGGAATATCTCTTCCGGAATCTTTTTATCATTGATTCTATCTTGTGTATTTTATCCTTTTGTGGAATTTGACCTTTTGCCTTGGTCAAGGGCATTCGGTTAGGATCTGTATTAGGGTTGCTATATAAGTATATACTATACCACGAACCAATGACCCAATCCATGGCAAAACTTAATGAGTCAAATCCTTAAGGAACTGATTCAGGTAGTGGTCCCAGGTGCCAAGATACCATATTGGGGGTGTAGATTCTCAAACTAGGTTTGAGACTGCATCTAAACAGTCTAATGATCCACCTCTCTCAAGAGGTTACACACTTGGAAGTGGGGAGGACAGTATGAAACTATTGGAATTGATGGAACTTTGTACAAAATTGTCAGATTTGGTGAGCAAAAAGAAAAGAGAGATGTTGTGAGTTGAAAAACAGAAAGAGAGATGTGTGAATAAAAACAGAAATGAGTGATTTTGTGAGCAAAAAGAATTGAGAGATATTGTGAGCATAAAAACAGAAAGAGAGCTTGTGAGAATCTAAATTTAAGATGGAAATGCTTGTTGGAACAACATTGGTGTTTATACTGCTAGGCATATACTTAATACTGCCAGTATTAAGTTAGTACTGCCAGGCATATCTTAATACTGCTGGGTAAAGTTAATACGGCTGGGCTTAAAGTTAGTACTGTTAGGCTAAAATTAGTACTGTTGGATGACCGTTAGTACTGTTTGAGGTATAACAGAATTTTCTTAATTAATTAATAGCCGTTGAGATATTTCCGCCAACAACTTCGCTTATAGGGGTCTATAATTTGGAAAATTCTTGATATTTCTTTCTCTTATAAGTTTTCTTTGAGAAAAAGATTCAATTTTATTAAGTCGGTCAAATCAAAACCCTAAGTGCTCTCTACATAATCTCAATTAACTTTGCCAAGCTCACACACTCTCATAAACGATCTTATCCCAGAACCCTAATCAAGCTTCTCTTCATCAAATGGCGAATTTAGACTTTTGTGATACTCACAACATGGTCGCTTTCTTAAACAAATCAGAGGGAAGTGAAGGTTTTCAACAGATTATAGATTTCCTCAACATAAGTCACATAAAGTTTGCTCTCATTAAAAATCCTACTATCTGTACTTCACTCATTCAACAGTTTTGGCAAACTGCTTTTACAAGCACACTTGAAGATGGAGAAGTGGAATAACTGCAACCATAGATGGCCAACTCAAGACTATTATTGAAGCATCTCTTAGAAGACATCTCAAGTTAGAAGATGCTGATGGTATTAGTTCACTACCTAATACTGAAATTTTTGAGCAACTTGCTCTTATGAGGTATGCTTCTGCTTCTGACAAGTTGACCTTCCAAAAGGGTCACTTTTCCCCTCAATGAAGATTCTTAATACATACAATTCTTCATTGCTTAAGTCCTAAGAAGACTGCTTGGGAGCAGTTTAGTAGCAACATTGCAACTGCTATCATTTGCCTGGCCACAAACAGGACTTTTAACTTTTCTAAAATAATTTTTGAGGGCATGGTAAAAAATTTAGAGAGTAGGTATAAATTCTTGATGTATCCTAGATTCATTCAAATATTTTTTAACAAACATCAGAGATTGCTTCTACCTCACAAAATAACTTATGTTGCTCCTACCCTTATACAAAAACTATTCAGCAACATGAGAAGGGTTTCTAAGGGTTATACTGGGGTGGACATTCCACTATTTTCAAGCATGCTTGTTCAAGATCCAATTCAGCAGAGTGAATGATCAACAGTCCCAGTTGAGTCCCATCACACACCCATCACTACTCCATCCACCTCACAACCACCACTTTCATCACCCTCCAGGGTACCTATACCACCTCATGATTCACCTCTCCCAGGAGGTCACACACCTAGAAGTGATGAGGGTAGAATGCAACATACTGAATTAATGGATTTGGTTATCAAGTTATCACACAAAGTTCTAGCATTAGAGACTGATTTACAAGAAACAAAGAAGGTCTATAGTACTAATGTTACAAAGCTTATCATGAAAGGTGAAAAGATTGGAGAAAATAGTCAAGTCAAACAAAGCTAGAAGAAGAGTATAGATTGTTGTGTCTGATGATGAGAAAGTTTGAGAGGATTCTTCCAAACAGAAGAGGATGATAGATGACATTGACCAAGATGTAGGAATTACTCTGGTTACTCCTACAAAGACTATTACTCAAGAAGATCATCCTAAAGATCAGTTAGGAGTTCTGAGTGCAGCTAAGATACTTACAAATGTAGCAAGAGTTCACACTTATAGTAGAAGAAGAAGAACAGTTAGTACTGGTAGTGGTGAAGTTAGTACTGCCAGTAGGATAATTAGTACTGCTAAAGAAACATTTAGTACTGATGGTGCGTCAATGCCAGTTAGTACTGCTGGTTTGGTTCAAGAAATTACTTCTTCATCAAGAGCATTAAAAGATAAGGGTAAAGCTATTATAACAAAATCTAAGCCTGATCAAACAGCTTCAAAGTTGAAAGAAAAACAAGAAAGAGTTGGATATGAAGCAGCTATAAAATTACAATAACAACTTGATCAATATGAAAGCCAGAGGATTGCTAGGGATGCAGAAATATCTCTAAGGCTACAAGAAGAAATTGATGCTGCAGTAAGACAGCGAATGGCTAAAGTACATCAAGCAGCTCAGGGTTTTATAGAGGATGAATGGGAGAATATTAGAGCAAGAGTTGAAGCTGATGAAGAGCTAACTCAAAAACTACAAGTAAAAGAAAGGGAAAAGTATAGTGAAGTTGATCAAGCAAAGATGCTTGTAGATTTAAGTAATCAAAGAATGAGGTTCTTTGCTCAACAAAGAGCTGAAGCTAAGAGGAACAAGCCAGTGACTCAAGCTCAACAAAGAACTTACATGTCAAACTACATCAAGAACCTAGAAAGAGGTTACTCAATTAAGCACTTGAAGTCTCTTTCATTTAAGGAGGTTAAAGAGATCTTTGAAACTACTATGAGGAGGGTACGAAAAGAAAAATGATGACAGTCAACAACAAGCAGGAAGTAGTAAAAAGAGATCAAGAGAAGATTCTGATGAAGACAATGCCAAGAAACAGAAACTAGAGGATGATGCTGAGAAGGAAGAGCTTAGAGATAGTATGGATGTAGTTCCAAGGGATGATATTGCTATTGATGTTGAGTCTCTGGCTACTAAATACCCAATAGTTGACTGGAAGACACATGTTTTGACAGAAAATTGATGTATTATCAAATCATTAGAGCAGATGGAAGTTCTAAAAATTACAAAATATTCAGTGAAATGCTTGATGATTTTGATAGGCAAGATGTGATAGATCTACACAGACTGGTACACGAAAGGTATGATACAACAAGTCCAGAAGGATATGACTTGTTACTTTGGGGAGATCTGAAGATCATATTTGAGCCTAATGAAGAAGATGAAATATGGAAGAATCAACAGGACTACAACTTGATAAGCTGGAGATTATTTGACTCATGTGAAATTTATATATTGCTGATGCATACTAAAATTATTCACATGATGACAGAGAAGAAATATCCTCTTACTCAAGAAATGCTTTCAAGGATGTTAAGTAAAAGACTAGAGGTTGATTAAGAAAGTGAAATGGCATTTGAACTTCTCAGGTTTATAAGGTCACAACTTCAGAAGTAGAAGAATGTTTGGAAGAATCCTCTCAGAAAGGTTTAATTCAAGAAACTTGATGAATTAAATACGGCTACCTTTCAAAAAATATTAAATGTTAGGAATTAAACTCATTATACTTAGTATTGCCAAGTCAAAGTGTTAGTACTGCTTAAGTCATAACTGGCAGTATAAACCAGTTAGTACTGCTAGAAGAATGTTAGTACTGCTAGGTATAAGTTAGTACTGTTAGTATTAACTTAACACTACTGAAGGGATTTATACTGCTGATAAAGATTGAAGACTGCATGAAGATAAAGACGTGTGAAGAGATGTAAAGACGTGTTAAAATATATGTATTAGTTATCTTGTGTATATTCTATATATTTAGAAAGATATGCATACAAGCTTAATGATTAGAAGATTCATAGTTATCTTGTAAAAGACTCATTGGTGTATAAAAGGAGATCCTATGTTATGGCATTAGAATAACACATCATATCAGTTTTTCATAGTTATTCATAGCTTCAAGGTTGTAAACCCTAACACTATCAAAGAGTGTTCGTATTAATATATTGGAGCTTATTGTTTTGGTTATATTTCTGTGTGTCAAACATTCATTACTGTTATTCTTCTTAGTAGTATAAACTAGATTCAGTATAGTTTATATCATACTCTCAAAGTTTTATTCTTAGTACCTTTGGATTTATCCAAGGATACTAAACCTTACATCAAGCTAAGGAGTTAAAGATCTATTCATTGAGATCAACAAGTGGTATCAGAGCTTGTTGTGAAGCTTTGAATAAGAAGAAACCAACAACACATACTAGATCTAATTCTCAATGATAAGATGAAGGCAGGAACTAATTCTACAACTCTGACTGCAAAACTCCCTATCCTCAACCCAAGGGATTATGATCTCTAGTTAATGAGGATAGTAGAATACTTTCTCATGACTGATTAATCCATCTGGGAAGTAATTAAAAATGGTAACAAAGTGCTGAAGAGAACGGTTGAAGAAACTGAGCAGAAATATGAACCTACTACTGTAGAAGAAAAACAGGACAGGAGTAGGTTCATATTCTTGCTCAGTGGACAGGCGGGAAGTTAGATGTAAATGGTCAAAGAGTTAAAGATCTATTCATTTGATAGGTCTAAAGTGGAGTGCTACAATTGTCATAAATATGGTCACTTTGCAAGAGAATGTAGAGTTCCTAGAAATCAGGAAAATAGAGGAAGAGAGAATAATAGAAGAACTGTGACAGTGGAAACTCTCACTGAAAATGCCTTGGTTGCTCATGATGGAATTGGAGGGTATGACTGGAGCTACCAAGCTGAGGAAGAGCATCCCACAAACTTTGCATTGATGGCATTTACATCTTCAAGAAGTTCTTCCAGTTCAGATTCTGAGGTAGATTCTTGTTCTAAATCATGTGTAAAAGCTATGACTTGTACAAACACTATGACAGATAATGAACATGACATAACAGGACATCAAGCACAAGTCAAACTCCACAAAATGTGGTCTTCTGTGTACAACAGTACTAACAACACAACATCACAAAATAAAGCAGATAATACTGCATCATGAAGTTAGTACTCGTGCGCATAGCATTAATGTTTAACTCTACAACTCTAGATAATCTTATGGAAAGTTGTGATCTGCGTTTCCTTGCAAGTAACCAACTCCCCTAAACTTTCTCAAGAAGATCTGAAACACTTCATCCTGATGATACAGGAATAAATGTTGATCTACAATATGTAGATGGGCCATGCTGACAATCAGAGCTAGAAGGTTTATCAAGAGAATAGGCAGGAAGCTGGACATAAATGGTCAAAGAGTTAGATTTGACAAGTCAAAAGTGGAATGCTACAATTGTCATAAACATAGACACTTTGCAAGATAATGTAGGTTTTCAAGGAATCAGGAGAACAAGGGAAGAGAGAATAATACAAGAACTATCACAGTGGAGACTCCTACCAGAATGCTTGATAGCTCAAGTAATGGACATTGGTAGATATGAGTCGAGCAACCAAGCTGAAGAAGAGCATCTCACACAACTAACGCATTGATGGAGTTAAACATCTTCAGGAAGTTCTTCCAGTTCAGATTATGAGGTAGATTCTTGTTCTAAAACATGTGTAAAAGCTTATGCTACTCTTAAAGAACAATATGATTAGTATGTTCCTTCGGATTACAAAAAGTCTCCATTTAATTTAGTATCTTATAAAGCAGCTTATAATCAGTAGAAGCACGCATAGCTCACTATAAGAAAAATTGAGGCTGTGGTTTTGAAAGAGCATAAATGTTTATAAAACTTGAAGTTCGACTAAGAGATCAATCGCCTTAAATGAATACGAAAATGAACTTGATACACATAAAAGAATAAGTCAGTTAAAACAAACATTAGAGAATTTTTCAAACATTCTTCCCAGTACTTAAATGATTTACTGTAAGGCAAGTAATTGAGCAAGTTTCAAAACAGGACTAAGATATAACGCAGCTACTGCAAGCTCTCTCCTTGCAGGTAGAAAGTATTTAGGAATTTATCAGATGAAGTCTGATCAGATAAGGATATCCAATCAGCAGTATAATCTGCAGTAGCTTGCAGGTATATATAGAAAGTTTATTGTGAGATTTATCTGATAAGTCAGGATCATATTAGAGGAGCTAATCATTAATGTTCCCCCAATCTCAAATATGAAATTTCCTACCTTGCAAATCTGATCTAGACATTTATAATGAAATAGTTCTAAAAGTGAGAATACGGATGTTAACTATGTTGTTACACCTAGTCCAGATAAGAACAGTTAGAAAATGAATGTGTTTTCCAACACAAGTATTGAATCTAATTTTTTAGGGGATGACCAACTCTAGTGCTCCAATAATAGAGGTTGGAACTCTATGATGATAGTGAGATAGACATGATACAGTCTAGACCTAGAAAAAGAAAAGATAAAATCTATTAAACTGTTAGGGAAAAAGATGCACATAACCAAATCAAACAACCATCCAAGAGGAACCAAAGAAACTAGAATAATCTATATGTCCCGAAATGACTAGAAGTGACTATTAAGAAGATTAATAAAGTCATGTTATGAGGTTCGTCACTTTATATATATAAAATAAATTAATATAAATATATAATCAAGATCCCTATCAATTATAGAAGAGTAAGTATTCCGTAAGTCTATTTAGAGATTTAAATACTTTTATCCAAAGCAAAAAGCCCTAAAAAACCTTCCCGGGTCTTTTCCCGAGTCGAGGCGAGAATTAAAAATCGTGATAAGAACAAAGACAAGTAAAGAAACCTAAAAACCAAAGTTCAATTAAAGTCTTAAAACCTCAAACGTATAACGAGATCTTAATCCCTCATCTTAAAACCTAAATTCTAAAAATCTGTAACCTACGAATGCAAAATTAATATTAAAAACCTAATGATAAAGAAGAGAAAATTTTCTCACACACACAAGATTATAAATTTTTTGACTTTTTAATAATTTTTTATGAATTAAAAACAGTTTTAATAAAAAAAATTAATTAAAAATACTAAACTAAATGGGAAAATTCTAAAAAATTCCTGAAAAGTAGCTTGAACTAAGCTAATCCTAAGAAAAATAAGTTGGGTGAAACAGCTTATTGCAATAAGCTGTAATAAGTAGAAAAAGGCTTATAACTAAAATAGGCTAAAAAGTGTATAAAAGATTAATGTATGCAAAGTAAAACGGAAAAGACCCAAGGGCGCTAGTGGTTGTGTGTGGTGAGTGTTAAAACTTGGTTGATGTTGTGAGTCCTGTGTTCGAGCCTTGCTCACCCTAGACTTCTCAATTTCCCAATGTTTTTATTTTGCCCAAATTTTTTATGAAAAAGCTTTATAACTTAAAAATAAGCAACTTTTGAAAAATGACTTTTTATACAAACCACAAATAAGCACGGAAATAAGCTAAAAAGAGTGACAGATCAGCGAGCTTCAAAAGCTTAAAAAGGCTAAAAGCAAAACTGTTTATCTATTAGATCGAAATAAACACAAAAATAAGAGTAATAAGCTAAGACAGATAACTAGCTAAACCTAAAAAGCATTTATAAACAAAAATAAGCAAATAAGATGAGCTAATATTAAGCTTAAATGACAGAATGATCTAAAAGGCTTTTACTACAATTCGTAAACTAAAAATAGCAAAAAAGCTAGTATAAGCTCTAATCTAAACTAAATATTCACAGATAAAAACACTTAAACCAATCCTTAATAAGCAGTCTAAACATAAATAAGGCTAAAACCATTAAGCAATAAGTGGTTTTTTCAAGAACAAGCAAATAAGCTTTTGGCCAAAAGTAAGAACCAAACAGCCTATAAGGCACTTTTTGAGCTTATTTTTAAGCTGCTTAATGGATCCTTATGGCTTGGTGACTCATCAAAACTTAAAGCTTTACAATAAGCTCTAAAATCATCAAGAGAAATGAGTTTGAACAATCAAATAACCTATGAAACAGCTTAATTGCAAAAGGCATTATTTACTGATTTCATCAATATGAGCTGAGTTGATTTTCTTTTTAAAAGACAAATGGCTTTTGCAACCTTGATTTTAACCTAGCTAAAGATGTTTTAAGTCTAAGATAAGCTAAAATAGATTAATACCTAAAACACACTTTAGCTTATCTAAATTTGCAATTGAAAAATGGACTTTTTAAACTTAAAATGAACTTGACAGATTTGAATACCAATACAAAAGTGACAAAAGACTCTTAACCAACAATAATCCTACTGCATTTTGACCCAATTAAAAGATCTACACAACAACCACTTAAAACGAATCTCTTTTAGCAGAATCAACAAAACATTTGAAAGATTTAAAAACCACAAATTTAGAAAACTTATAGAAAATACCTTAAAACTCACTTAGAGACTTTAAAATTCTTAAAAACAGGTTAGAAAGACTTAAAAGAAGCTTGCATAAGTTAGCTTAGTGACCCAAATAGTTTCTTAAACACAATTTTTACCCAATTTACAGCACCATCAACCAAACACCCCTTTAAGTCTCATTACCATATTCAAGCTTAGTTTCAAACTGATTCTAAGCAAAAGGACATAAGAAAAAACAGATATACTCCAACAAGCAATTTTAAGCACTAAATAAGTCAATCAGTAACACTAGTAATAAGCACTTAAATAAGCGAAATAAAGTAAGCTATACAAATGCTCAAACTATAACAACTAACTACAACAACCACAAAAATGAACTTAAAACATCAAGGAAGCATAAATAAGGCATTAAACAGAATAATAACAACAAATAACATTAAAAAAGCAGAAGAACACTAAATAACGCAAAAAAAAATAGTAAAAAGAGGCTAACAAAACCTTGCACCAAACCGTAGAAACAATGTGGCCTCTTAGCGATCTTATCTACAAGCTCAGCCTTGGTGTAAAACAATGCTATAAAACCCCTATTACAAGCGCCAACCTTCTGCTCTATATAACTCCAAATAGTTTTTTTTTTCCTCTCTCTCTGAGTAAACAAATCGGCTTATACACTATAAGTATGGAAAAACTTAAGTGACTTTAAGTAAGAAAACAGCTTAAGTAAGTAGTAAAACAGATTAGAGAGCAGTAACAAATACTTTTAAAACATAAATGGCATTGAATTAAAAAACAGATTTAACATAAAAACTTAATTTTCATTAACTTAATAAAACAGTACAGGGCTTTTAAAATAAAGTACAATAAGCTTAAAAAGACATAAATATAAGCTGAAAAACTAAACAACACTTAAAAAACTAGATCGCTCAATGGCTTACAGGTCCTATTGATATAGATTAAGGCAAGGTATTAGTCGTTCTTTGTTGTGTGCTACTTCGATGAGAGGAGTTGAGGAAGTTGCGGTTTCTTATCTGAGAGAGCTCGAATATAATCTCAGCCATCCATTTTGTGTGGTTCTCCAAGTTTTATCATCCAACAAGGATTTGGTCTTAATCCTTGACGACTAGATGAATGAGGATTGCCAACGGGTATTGGGGCAGCTTCTGGGTGTGGGATTTGGGTGTGAGAGTGAGGTGTGTCATAAGGTACAGGGGTCAGGGGGGAGAGAGAACAGATGTCAGATACTATGAGCGGGAAATTTTAATTTTGGTGAACAGGGTAACGGTGTTAGGGGTTTGTTAGGTTTAGGGACTAGGGGTGTAAAGGGTAAAAAGTTATGGGGGCTAATCTTGTTAGTCCTTAAGGACTAGCAAAAAAAAAAAAATTGTAAGTCCCTAAGGACTAACGGTGTCAATAGGTTAAACAGGGCTGTTATGGCGAACGGGGTTAATGGGTTTAAGAGATTTTTTGGGCTTTTTGAGTCTGCCGGGAGTAGTCGCTTTTGGATTTTTAAAAGGGTTTTAAAGCTTAAAAACTTATAAGTCTTATAAATAGTGTCTTAATGGGCTTACCCGACCCATTAAATGGGTACGGGTTGGCCCATTTAAGATTTTTTTGCTTTCGGCTCCGTCTTTGACTTTGACTTTGTTGACTTTTGTTGACTTTGACTTTTGTTGATTTTGACTTTTTACGCTCTTTCTATTCCGTGCTCGGTTTTGTCCGTTTTGGCTTCATTTTTGTCCTTTTTGTTGATATTCGTTACCTGCACAAAAACAAATCAACAACGCACACAAAAAATACAATGTATGTCTTTGCGTATGTTTTAGTCTTTTAAGCACGTTTATTAGGTCAAGGTATTGCATTTAAGCACATAATCAAAATCCCCCATAACGAAAGGTATCTCACCGTGTCCTCACGCAATTAGCCATAAGTGAGACACTTAAGAAAACTAAAAACTTAATCCCCCTCGACTAATTACTCGGAAAAGTAGCTAAGTATATCATCAAGGGAATTAAAGACTCAAAGTTTTGAAAAGCCCTGTTTTTACCATTTATAAATCTACACTTATTACCACATATATATTTTTGTATTATTTCTTTTCTCATTTTATATGTATTTTTCATATTAAGTCAAACTAACTAACATGTTTTGACTTTCGTTATTTTTATAACTTTAGGTCATAGAAAAAGATGTCAACTTTAATCTCTAAAATGGCCCTAAAGGATAAATACATCGCCCCGACTTTTCACTGTCCAACCAACTTAAAACGAAATCACCGTTTAAATATAAGTTAAGAATGCTAACACTACTCATATTTGTACCTTTTGAACTTTTTCGCTCCGACAATATTATAATCTTAGGTAAATAATGTGCTTATATTTCGCATTTCAACCATAGATCCACTTTTGCAAAATTCAATGCTCACATTCCACCCCAAAAAGTAATGATTTTGAAGGTGGAGAAACATCCCAATGTAGGGCGACTTTCTTCTCGCACCTCCCAACCTTACGACTAAGGACCATGCTTTTGACACCCACAGAGCCCAGTATCTGTAGAACTCACGTACTACCATCGGTTTCAACACCCATGATTTCCCGTATATACATTAAAACACAACTTAAACGAAATAGTCTAGTTCAAAAGGTATACTTAAAATTAAAAAAAGAGATTTTCCCTATAATTGCAATAAATCTTATTTACTACACTTAATATTAATTATTCATCCTGTAAACTATAGAAAAATCCTCGACCTTTTAAAAGCTGCAACATCGGTTGTGAGCCTCACGATGCTACAAACTTTAATCAGTCTCGGATATAAGTTCTTACTAGGGCTTTCTTGAAGACGCCAACATCGGTTGTGAGCCGGCAAGAGGCAGTAAACTTTTATCAGCCCACAGTTTATTATTATTATTTCCTCATTTTTCATTTTTTTTACTTTATATTACCACGATTTAGAGAAAATTTCTTTTTAGAAAATTGAAGTATAAATTTGAACTAAAATTATTGAGAAACGACTATACTTCAAAATGAGTTATGATATAAGTTAATTTTCTAAGAGAGCACGTATTATTAGTCTGTTAGAGAGCTTATTGGAGAGAAAAACCACAAACTACACTCTATGAGCTATTAAGATATTCAACTAATCCTTGATTATGATATAACTCATAATTAACTCTAACATTTCTCTCGTTCTTCTCAAATTATAAAATCTTAATAAAAATATTCCGCGAATGCTTAGTCTAAAGTTAAGGACAAGTCTCGTCAGCTCAACACGCTCGATCGAGACAAAATTATTCTTTCAACCCATACAGGAAATACAAAATTGTGACAAAACCCATATTTTTATTTTTGAGAAAATTTATTAATATTTTTTCATTCCTTTTGGTCTTCTTGGTGGAAAAAACGGATTACGTGAGAAAAACAACGGCTTGCAGGCACAATTTAATCGAATAGACCCCCCATACTATACTAAACATTGTTCCTTTAATGTTTTAAGAAGGGCTCTACGGTGATAATCTATAATAGTTTAATTAAGTATGCTTAAAATATAAACGTTTAGTTGTAAAAGATATGATATTGGATTCCACAATGCGAAGCTGAGATTTAAGCTCGAGTGAACAAGGACAAAACATGAGGGGAAATTATGATACTAAAAGCAAAAAGCAAACATCCTAGTCTACTAGAAATGACCCCTGCGAACAACATTAGTCCAATACAACAAATTCACGTGTAAGATGTCAGCTTCACTAAAAAGTGAGGCTAACACTTGACTTTGTGAAAAAAGAAAAAGAAATTATGTTAAGGAAGCGAAGAACAGCAAGGAAATATGATAAAAATAAGATAGAGGCTTTTGTATGACAACATTATGTTTAGGGTTTAGATATTTTAGAGAAGAAAATTTTGACGAGGTGACATGATATGAGGTGGCGGCTCATGATGGTCGACTAGGTCTCAATATCATACCTGCTCATGATACCATGTAGAATGATGAACCCCCCCTCCCGTCAAATACTTTGTTATTCATCACTATTTATAGATTACAAAGGTAACATAAATGTAACCCTAATGACCCACTAGCCCACATCACCAACTTGGCGCCACAACTAAATTAATCTCCTCATCTCAAAAAAAATTTACCGTTTGTCTTCAAGGCAGGGGCGGATGCATGTGTTAACTATTGGGCGGTGCCCTCCAGAGCTAGTCCGAGAAGATGAGATTTTAGTGTAATTTTTATTCAATTTTGACTTTTTTTCGAAAGTGTCCTCCACCAAAAACTCAAATTGCCCCCCACTTATAGGGGTGTTCACTGTTTGGTTTGACACCGAATAAACCGAAAAAGAAACCGAACAGAAACCGAATAAAACTGAACCAAAAATTTTAAGTGGTGTACGGTTTGGTTTGAAACCGAACCGAAGTATTTCATTGGTGTTTGGTTTGGTTATGGTTTGACAATAAAACGAACCAAACCGAAAAAACCAAATATCTCTATATACAAAAAAAGTTAATTACATACATACTTCTATCGTATTTTCCTAACTAGTAATTCTAATTTTTTAAATATCTTATAAACTACTCACTTCTCAAAGCAAGCATCGATGCATATTCGTGAACAACTGAACAAGAGTTTGCCTACTTGATTCATATAAATTCACATATACTGAGCAAGAGTAAAGTTGCAACTGTGTTTAGATATTTGAAGATGAAATATTCAAGCTAATAAGACTTTTGAAGACTTTTGTCGAAGAATATTTATCTTATTTTGCTTTCATTTATTTTCGTTAAATTCTTAAACCTTTTCGTTTCTAACGTTCTCTTTGTTGAGTATAACATGAGCATCTGTCACACTTTTGATAATTGTTAATTAATTTGCACAAAATTTTATACTTACATTAACTACAAACTCTTAGAATATAAGTTTGAGGAAACAATCTTACACATTTTGTTGGGTCACTATGAATTTGGTTTTCTTGGTTTGAACCAAGACCAAACCGAATTCTAATTTGGTGTAGTTTTGGTTTTATCCGTTCTATAATTGGTTTGGTTTGGTTTTTGTTTTAACTTTAAAAAATTTTCAAACCGATGAACTCAAACCGTACAACCCACAAACCCGAAAACCGAACCAATGAACACCCCTACCAACTCACATACTAAAACCTAACATTCAACACTCTAAATCCTTCATCTCTAAGTAAGAATACTCGATGTTAACATCTGTCAATACTATTTTTTTCCGTGCATTTTGTTGCTTAATGTAAAAAATTATTTTCCTCCCGCAAACGCTTTTTTCCTGTTCCGCCACTACTTCAAGGTACAACACCGCAAATCTTTGCTGAGACTAGATTGTAAATATGCCAGAAAGATCACGAAAACGTTGATGTGTTAATCGATTATGTTAGATAGAATTTCGTCTTCATGAAGACATCATAATGGTGCGTTTTAAGGTTGTTAGATTATAAAAAACTAATAGAGGAGATCCATTACTTACACAAAAGACATATCTTTTCCACCAAGAAAATACAAATATAAATAATCATTTTCAAAAAAAAAGATTGCAGCTAAAATAACAAAAAAAAACGATTAAGTACAATATTTGAGCATATTTACATGAATTTGGGGTAAAATGACTTCGAAAAAATGTATAAAATGACACTCATTCCACATAAAAAAAAATATTTTATAACTTTGTAATTGGTTTTTCTAATAATTAGTAGTTTTAGTCATTAGATATTTAGTAAAAAAGCACACATTGTGGGCCTAAAGATAATATTAGTTTAGCCAATTAGCTAAGTATAAACAAATAATAATTAGGAGTTAATTTTTAAGCTTTCTCATTTTGTAAACTCCTCATTCTCTAATTGAAAAAGACCAAATTTGATTAACTATTTCTCTCTCTAATTCCCTTCTTAAACACTAAACATTCCTTAAATGATTACACGCTTTCAAAGAGACTATATCTTTGGTATCAATCGCTAGGAGACGATCTAGTTTGATATTACGGTATTCAAAGTGCTTAATCGTGTTAAGATTTATTAAAAACAAATTCAAAATGTTACGTCTTGATGAATTCGGTATTCTTTGATCATATCTTTACTATTTGACATTCAATGTGGGCATTAGAAAGATCACTCATATTCTATTAGACATACGTTAACATAGTAATAGACTCACAAAGAAACGAATCTTTATGTCAGAATTTTCGTTTGTTGATAGATTCGAGTTGATTTTTACGAATTTGGTATACATCATAGATGACTATCGGTATTCTTCAAAGTTTAGGATTGAATTCGGTATTTTCGATAGTTAGTGATTGATTTCGATGCGTAATCGTGGTTTAAAGTAAGAATATTGGATTTGGTTTTGTAATAGTTCGAACATGTGTTTAAACGTGCCATAGATTTGAAGGATTCGATGTTCTTTCAGGATTCGTAAAATGATTATTAGTGATTTCGGTTAAAAAATGGTATTTATAGTAGAATCTTGTTGTATCATGAATTCGCTAAAAACGGTTTATTCATACAGTTTAGTGACAGAAATAATGCCTAAAAACATTATTAATACTATTTCACATCTTTACGTTTTGCGATAAATACCACAAATTCCACAAACAACGTTCAATGTAAAATTAATCGTAAACAAGTAATTAGTAAGTAAATTTTCATTCTCGAAAATAAATCACTTAAAGGAATGAATAATAAATGCTTAATGCAATTATAAGATCATAAGACAACAATTTATATCAACCTCACACTTTTATAAAATGTTGTAAACATTTATCTAAACAGTTACAAAAGATTTATACAATAAAAGAAATTCATTATTCAAAATAAACAATTTTTGAAATTCAAATTTTCGACCTAAAACGGCTAGAAAAAGTTCGCAGAAAATCCCTCTACACAAAAGGACAAACTGGAGGGAGCGCCGCGTCAGAGGGCGCCGCCCCTTAAAAACACGGGCGACCCCCTTATCTTTAAGGGGACCGCCCACCTATTTAAGGGTACCGCCCATAGGTTGACGCTCCTCTAGAATGTCCTATAAATACTTGACTATTCTCCACTATTTTTTCACATTTTGCACTCATTCTTTCTGATAAAAAACAGCCCACACATCTCATTAAAATCCTTTGATCATTTAATCATAAAGCTTTGTGTCCCGATGGATCCAAGCTCAATCTTCAAGATGCACAGAAGAAGAAAACTTCCATCAATCAAGTGAATAGTATTACACCTCAAGAGCGTCGTATAGCAATCTTGTTGCATCCAGTATCATAACTTGTAAATAAATTTGCATATCTTTGTAAAAGTTGTGTAGTAGATATCATCTTTCGCTGATTGTTTGAATGTATATTGAATCTGAGTATTCATCCAATTTGTTAGAAGATAGTGTGAGAAGTAGAAGTGAAGTAGTGAAGTATGAGTGAGAGAGTAAATCATACAACGAATACTTAAAGGCGTGAAGAAATATGTGTAGTATGTGAATTGTTTGTTGTGAAGTCGTAAAAGTAGTGAGAAGTTGTGAAGCATGATAGATTTGGTTCTACTAAGAAAAGAACTCGACAACTAGCTAAGTGTTGAAATTGATATAAGCGAAAGTTGAGTACGGTTTTCTCCACCATAAGGGAGTTTGTTGACATAGTGAAGAAAACTCTCGAGTTTAGGTAGCACAATGAGTGGAGTAGGGCGACGAGGGTGCGCACATGTAACCGAACAACTAAAATCCTTGTGTTTGTGGTTTTGATCTTTCTAACACTTGATATCTTAATCTTTAGTTGTTCTTACTTATTTATATTATTCATATTGTGCAATATATTGAATTCACAAAAGTCGATATCTAAGTTTTTATAACAAAAACAAAAACATAAAATTAAACAGCGGTAAACTATTCTCAACCCCATCAAGTTTTCACAATTTGGTTGTCAAGAGCCACGTCGAACAAGAATTTTTTAGATAAATTGTATTTTAAAACTTGAATCGATCTATGAACATTAGAAATATCATTAGAAGGGCAATCTATGCGAAAGACCACCACTAATTGAAAGTAGATGGATTTTATTTATTGAAAAATAGATTCGAAACTTATAGTGAAGTCAAAAGATCAAATCTTTGGCCTGTTATAACCGATGGTGATTCCTCCTATTACAAAATAAGTCCTGAAACTAAAAACTACATCTTAAACGTACCTTTTCATAAACAAAACTATGATCTTAAAAAGAAACTTGCTAAAAATAATAGAGCTAAAATGGTAATTTATAATGCTTTTATGTGTCAAACCGCAAAAGAAATTTAGGATACTTTGTTAATCACTTATCAAGGTAATAATCAAGTCAAAGGAAACAAAATAGATCTTCTTGTTCAACAATATGAACAATTCACGATTACGGAAGAGGAATCAATAGATAATTGCGATGCTAAATTAACAACTATTTATTACTATCTAAAAGTACTTGATGAGGTGTTTACTACCAAGATTGTGTTAGAAATTTCTAAGGGCATTACATCCTAACACACACACACACACAAGTCACGGCGAAAATCAGAATCAAAGAATCTAACCAACTCTAGTCACGTTGACGAACTCATTAATTTTGAAGGTTATATGAAGAAGTAATTAAGAAAGGATTCTTGAGAAACCGTCAAAAGCAAAAGAGAACAAAGTAGATCTATTGCCTTGAAAGCTAGAAAGGAATCTAGTGATGACGATAGCTCAACCTCCGATAGTGAAGATGAAGAATACGCCATGGCCGTAAGAGACTTCAAGAAATTCTTCAAAAGACGAGGACGATTCGTAAGACAACCATATGAAGAGAGAAAATCATTCCAAAGAAATAAAGACGACAAAAATGGCAAAGGCGAAAGAAAATGCTTTAAGTGTGGTGATCCAAATCATCTCGTCGGAGAATGTCCAAAACTATCAAGATATCAAAACCAAAAAGCGTTTGTTGGAGGATCTTGGAGTGATAGCGACGAAGATGAAGATGAAAAAACAAATGACGAAAAGTGTCTTATGGCTAAAGCTTCCAATGAGGTACTTTCCGAAACCGAATACTTTAGTGATGACCAATCATCACTAGACGAAAATGACTTAGATAGTGAATATAGTAGACTATGCAAATTAGGACTAAAAGTCATGGCTAAAAATAAAACTTTAAAACAAGCTAAAGTAGAATTAGAAAATGAAGCACTAGAATTAAGAGATAAATTATCTAGGTTAGAAAAAGGTAAGGAAGTAATTGAAGAATGTAAATTATGTCAAGACCTCAAGCTTGAAAATGAGAAGCTTAGAAAGGAAATATCTAGGCTAAATCAATTTAATGATAGTAGTCACTCACTTAAGAAAATAATAAGTTCTCAAAAAACTTCCGGAGATAAATCCGGGTTAGGTTTTAATTTTACCAAAGGATCACCTAGCGAAACCAAACAAGTAAAGTTTGTAAAAGCCCAAGAAGTTGAGTCGAAAGAAAAATTGATAGAATCAAACCCAAAATTTATACTTATAAATAATACTAAAATTCCTATTGCAAGTGATGATGTGGTAAAACGTTTTTACAAACCCTCCTTAAAACCCGGAGTCGGATTTACTAAACCCACAATGAGGTCTAAAACACCTCCTCCGAGAAGAAATGAAAACTCTCATCCTCGTTCCAAAACACCTCAACCTAGGAGAGACCAAGGTAGACCAAATTACTCTAACACTAATCACACAATGTGGAATCATCCACATCAACCAAGCTTTACTCAATGTGGAAGATGCTCACCGTGCATGTGTTCGAATCAAATGCAAAACATATGCGGAAACAATAACTTCGGATACATGAAACGTTGGGGACCAAATGGCTAAGCCATCACAACCTTTGAAGTAGTGTGCTCTCTACAAACATTCTTTGTCTCCGGATTAAGGAATTCATGATAAGGTTCCCATGAACCCTTATCATTTACATTATGAAGACATTAATGAAGATAATTCTAAAGACTAAGGTACGTCTCACTTTTCATATTCGTAGAATATAGATTATAAGTAAATGTCTATGTGACTATGATGTTGTAGTGTAATTAGTTCTTAGAAAATAATGTAGTCTCTAGAAATACCATTTGTTGGTTTTCTAGCTTTGAAGAGATTAGTTCACTATGAACTATTCTTTCGTGTAGATTATTATTATACGTCTACAAAATGGAAATCTTCTATGACCACATAGCAAACTCACGTAGACGAAGAAGAGCAAGCTAGTGGTTAACAATTAACATAGAAGTAGGATTAGTCGCACGAAGATCATAGACACACTATGGATGAAACAAACTCCCTTCGACCTCGACGATCGCCTCGGATCCGTGTCAACCATCATCCACGTCTATCGGAATCAACTTGTTGATATTTTCAACTACGTCTTATTATTTCATTATCTTCGCTATCCATTCTCGTCTCATCTCAAATCGAATATACTAATTGTATTTTTGAAGAAATTAATCCTTCCTTCTTGCAAGAAATTTCATCTCTAAATCACCTTTTGAATTGACGTCTTGACTATCTCGTCCGAAATAGTCAAAGAAACTTTTTAATTAAACAAAGGGTCAATTAATAATTGTCAATAATCATTCTCACAAAAACTGGCCAAAAATGAAAAAAAAATTTGAGGGCGGCCCCCTTAAAATTAAGGGGACCGGCAGTGTAAAATGGGCGGCCCCCTTAATTAATTAAGGGGACCGCCTATCTAGAAAAACAAACATCCCCTTTCAGTCGAAATTATATACCCAAACGTTATTTTTTTTCTTCTTCTTCTCCTACCCACTGTGAACGAACACCATAGCCAAAAACATTCAAAAACCAATCTTCAAATCGCCTAATTAACCAAAATTTACAAGGGGCAATCACCTACAACTCGATCAACAACACCTATTGTAAGATTTCCTATACTTATCTTTTTCAATTTCATCCAATTTTGTTCTTAATCAAAATTGGGTACTACTATATTTTTTGTGTGTGTCCTTTAATTTTTAGATTAGAGCTAGGAAATCCATAACTACAATGATTCTCGTAGTCATAAGAATTCAATACATTCATTAGAATTGAGTCACAAAATTTTGTCTTGGTTCGAAAATTTTATAAACATATATACATATTTTTCATTTTTTTTAAAACAAAGTTTATACATTGTTGATTCATGTCAAAAACACGTTAAAACAATTATACATTTCCCATTAAAACGTACATTCCTAAATATATACTTTTCGAATCAATAGATAATATGTTATAAAAAATAAAGGGGTGTTTGGTTCGTTTCTGAGGAACAATTTTTAGAGTCAAAATGACCATCACTATAGCTTTGTCACGTGTATAAACACTTAACAAACTTGTATAAGCCATCAAGATGTATAATTCATATATATCTTGATATTTTTTTATAAATAAAATAAAATAAAGGGGCGTTTGATTTAATGCTATAAAACATGGTTTCTAGTCAAAACAAACACTATTTAACTCTTGTCAAGTCAAGAATAATAAACATATACTTGTCAAACAAAATATACACTTAATACATAATTTTTAACAAGCTTAGACAAATTTTGTATTGATAAGGGAGTGTTTGGGTTATTATCTTGATGTTGAAATATATAACTAATATATATTCTTCGACATCCTAGATTAAGTCAAAAACAAAATAAGGAACATATGGATCACTTCTTAGGTTTTTATTTTTAAAGTCGAAGTAATCCTTGTCCCACATTTGTCATTATACAAAAATTCATTTTATTTGATATATTTTTTTGTAACGTTTTATGTTGTTAATAACTTGTTTAGGTGACAAAATGCCGAAAGCTACTACAACCGATATATCTCTCACTAAATCCTACATACTAAAAGTATCCAAAATTCCTGGCATCTCC